>SJYX01002715.1:340480-360828 GCA_006410675.1 Oreotragus oreotragus | reverse complement strand
GGGGGGGGGGCCCCCCCCCCCCCCCCCCGCCGCAAAGGGCTTCTTGGGGCTCTGCTGTGTCAGAAACAGTGCCGAGGGCTGGAGGGCAAGTGTTTGTGATCCCTGCCTGGAGAGGTCAGGCCTTCTCAGAAGCTAGGGGCCGCTGCATCTGGGAGTGCAGAGAAGACCCCACTCCTGCAAGGTGAGGAAAACTTCCTGGGGGGCAGGAGCTGAGTCTGAAGGGTAGGGGATGCTCACTGAGTAGCAGAGAAGGTGGGGAGGAACAGTGTGCGTGTGGCCATGGCAGAGCATGTAAGTGGAGACCTGGGGTCCCCAAAAGGCTTGCATAGAGCAGGGAGACACGTGAGTTTGATGTGTTTGTGGAGGCAGAGCTGGGGAACAGCAACAGAGAAGGGATGCCAGAACCCGACCCCTGCCCCCCGCCCCACCCGCCAAGGCAGAGGAGGGAAGTCCTCCAGGGCCTCAAGGGGTCATCCGAGCAGGGCAGGTTCGCTGCCCACCTGTAGGGATTGTGATGTGGGCAGTGCCACCAGGGGGCTGTATGAGGTAGAGTGGGGTGATGCAGCCATTCTTGGAGGTGAAGGGCATCCCGTAGAGCTGAGGCCGCCCTAGGTGGCAACCTAGGAGCACAGCTCCGGCACCAACTCCACCGCCACTGTGACCTGGGCCTGTTGGGCGCCTGTGGGCTTCACAGCCTGGAGCCCTTCTGAGGCTGAGTTGACAGCAGGACTTTTCCAAAGCCCTGACTGGAGGCTTGGCCAGCCCCTCCTCTGTCCTGGGTGACAGAAGAATTAGAACCTGCCCTCCTTGTGTGGGCATGATCGTGTCCTGTTCACACAGCACGGGGTCTGAGTCCTTGGAAGGTCGGGGCTACCTGGAGAGGGGTCCACTGACTGGACCCAGATTACAAAAAAAGAGCAGAAACTCTGGCACGTGAGCTGTGGTGGGGTCTCCTCGAAGCAACTTTCTCCACCCACTGTCCTGAGCATTGTGTGTGTACATCATCGAGAGAGCTTTAGAAGTGTTGGTTGTGCTTTAATCTGCTGGAGGTGGTGGCCTTGTATGAGGGGAACTTTCTGGAGCCATTCATCCCCTGTCTGGGCTGCCTATGACTGGAAGGAGGGAGCTGGCCGACTGTGCGTCTGCACCCTCAGCCCAGGCTTGGTTGGCTCTGCCTGTTGGTGGCTGGCCTTAGCCAGCCCCAGAGTGGGTCACAGGCTGAGGGGCTCCCTAGGTAGTCAGGGTCCTGTAGGGCACAGGGGTGAGATGGGGAGAGACAGGTGGCGATGGGACAGTAAGGGTTGGAGAGCCTTCACTTGAGGGATTCCCCAGGTTCTCCAGGCGTTTAGAGACCAGTGCAGGCCCTTAGTCGATAGGGGGAATGGATTTGTCTTTGGGGATGCAGTTCCTGGCCGAGGCCTGGATCTGGGGAGTGGCTCCCTACGTGGCCCCGTCTCCAGTTGGGGTCTGCCAGTTGCTTCCTTGTTCTGAGATATCTCTTTGGCACCTCCAGCTCCTCATCTTCCTTCTTCCCTTGCCTACAGAGGCAGGTGGAAGTAAACGTCCGGAACAAGATCCTGTACCTGATTCAGGCCTGGGCACACGCCTTCCGGAATGAGCCCAAGTACAAGGTGGTCCAGGATACGTACCAGATCATGAAGGTGGAAGGTGAGTCACAGGGGTGGGGGCGAGAGGGTCCAGTCCCGGGCTTGGGATGCACCGTCAGGAGTTGAGGGGCTGCCCTGCACCAGGTGGGCCCAAGGGAGGCTGTGCTGGGGGCAGCATTGTGCTCTGAGGACAGTGGACTTGGAGAGTCTTAAGCGGGGCTGTGGCAGCTGAGGCAGGCTTCTTCAGGCCCAGTGTGTTTGCCTCCCTGTTGTTGTGCCTGTGGAGAGATGTTGGGGTTCTGGCAAGGAGAGCGGTGGGTTCAGGCCACGTTTGGAAGATTTCCTGGTGCTCCCACCCGGTGTGGGTGAGAGGGCAGGCTGGGTCATGGCAGGGCCAGGTCTACTGACCCCAAGATGAGCCGCAGAGTGGGAGCAAGGGCAGTGCCTGTTGGTTGCAGGGTGGGCAGGACTGTGCAGATACTGTGTGATGAAGGACCTATCCAGGTCAGTAAGCTGATCTCAGACTCAATTCCTGAACTTCAGAAATGAGAGAGAACATCCACAGTTTATGGAGGGAATTTCCGGGCAGTCCACTGGTTAAGGTTCTGGACTTTCACTGTCAGGGACCCAGATTTGATCTCTGGTTGGGGAACTAAATCCCACAAGTCACACAGCATGGCCAAAAAAAAAAAAACACCCAACCAAAAACAAAGACTTATGGGATTTCAACGGGTCCATGGCTCAAAAAAAGCTCTGGTTTAAAAGTTCTGGAAAGTGTGGTTGGCTGGAATGCAGGCCAGAAGCCAGACGGGAGGCCCAGGAAAGACCCGCGAGGCCTTAATGTGGTGGGAGCAAGGCTTGGCTCTGTGTGTGGTCCCCAGGACTGAGCGGCCACGTGGACCCACCCCAGCTGTGGGGCAGGCTGGCTGAGCTGCACCCCAAAACGCCATTGTGCAGTGTGAGGTCACTGTGCTTGCTGCCTCAGGCTCTGGGCCTCTTCTGTCTTGCTCAGGGAGGCAGACGCCAAGAACTGGGATGTGACTGCTGGAGGCCTCAGGGCTGATGGGTAAGGACAGGTGAGGCTGAGGGCCTCACACACCAGGGCAGCATTCAGTGGTAACGGGCCTCCTTTTTCCAGGACACGTCTTCCCAGAGTTCAAGGAGAGTGATGCCATGTTTGCTGCGGAGAGAGTGAGTTCACGGGGTGCTGGGTCCAGGAGTTAGGCTGCTTGCAGGAGGCAGAAGGGAGACCCTGGGATCTGGGCTTGTTGGGAGCAGTGAGCTGCTAATTGACCTCAACATGAGAATGCCCTTTAAGTAGAATATGCAGCTTTGTCTGCAGGTTGAGAAAGGAATCTGGTTGAAGGTGCCTTAGGGCTGTGGTTCCCAGTTAAATACTTCCATGTCCCTGAAGCTGTGGAAAGTCTTGCAGTCAGGTCTTTAGAAAGAAAAGACCATTTTGGAGGGAGATCCTTCCTCGAGTCACGTCTGCAGTGGGTTGGCCGCAGCCCCTGTACACCTTGTGGAAAGCGGGGTGGCCAGGGAGGGAAGGGGCGTGTGACCTGACTCTGCCTGTCCCCAGGCCCCTGACTGGGTGGATGCCGAGGAGTGCCACCGGTGCCGGGTGCAGTTTGGGGTTATGACCCGCAAGGTGAGTGCGCCTGCCTCAGGGAGGGCCCCAGCTCCCGCCTGGCTGGGACAGACCTCAAGCCTCCCGCTGTCATCCCAAGGCCGCTGTGCGCACAGCAGGCCCTTTCTCTCTGGACTGGAACCTGACGGCGTGGGGAGCGAGGTCACCTGGGGTCTGTGTCCAGTGGTCAGTGCCCTCAGGCAAAGTTCAGGCAAGGCTGCACTCCTGCGGAATGCAAGCACCCCACGCCCGGGGGTTTGGGTCTGCGTTGCTTCGGCCAGTGGCCCCCTGGCTGAGTCTCCTCAGCTGACTTGGCTTGTCTGCCTTGGACCCTCCCTCTGCTCACTGAAGCCGTGGCCAAGGCTGGGGCCTGGGACGTCTGAGCAGACTCCCCAGACTCATTGTCCAGCGAAACTTGTTTATTAGGACAGCTTATGTGTGCTTTTGTGAACTTTTTTTGTTAATTTGACTACTTTTCCTCAAAGTGGAGGCTGTAATAGAGAGCTTGCGAGTGTGCCCTGTTCCTCCAGGTCCTTTGTGGCCTCCCAGGCTCACTTTCTGCCCACCCCAACCTGGGAGGCCCAGCCTGGCACTTCCTGCAGCAGGTGGTGCTGGGCAGAAGGTGGTCGTGAAGAGTGGCTGACCAGGCCTCCCTGACCCACCCACCCCGTGTCACAGCACCACTGCCGGGCGTGTGGCCAGATCTTCTGCGGCAAGTGCTCTTCCAAGTACTCCACCATCCCCAAGTTCGGCATCGAGAAGGAGGTGCGGGTGTGTGAGCCCTGCTATGAGCAGCTCAACAAGTGAGTCCCCTGGGACCTTGCAGCTAGGGCAGTGCCAGGCAGGGCCCCTAGGTCTGAGTCCTGCTGGCCAGTTCCTCGGGTTTTTTTATTAAGTGTTGGGAGAAGAGACACAGGAGTTGCCTGGAGACCCTCACCCCACAACAATGAATTGCCTTTCTGCAGCCCCATTGACTCTGTCACACGCAAACACACACACACACGCCCTCACCCCACAGGCCCTCACCCCACGACAATGAATTGCCTTTCTGCAGCCTCATTGACTCCGTCTCTCCCACTCACTCACACACACACCCCCCCCACACACACACACACGCCCCACACAAACATGCACACACACCACCAATCCCCCCACCCCCCCCGGCTTGTGTGCCCACATACACCTTGTATCCTGAACCAGTCAAGAGTGAGCCGCAGGCACCCTGTCCTTCTCCCCTCCACTTCCATGTGTGCTTCCCAAGGGGAACTTTTCCCACGAGCCTGCTGGTAGCAGTCGAGTTGGGGCATTTGGCATCAGTCCCACACACACACCCCACACAAACATGCACACACACCACCAATCCCCCCACCCCCCCAGGCTTGTGTGCCCACATACACCTTGTATCCTGAACCAGTCAAGAGTGAGCCGCAGGCACCCTGTCCTTCTCCCCTCCACTTCCATGTGTGCTTCCCAAGGGGAACTTTTCCCACGAGCCTGCTGGTAGCAGTCGAGTTGGGGCATTTGGCATCAGTGTGGTTAGTCCCTGTTCAAGGTTCCCAAGTCCCAGTAACGTCCCATGGTGGTTCGGTCCTGTTAGGACCCAGTCACCTCCTCAGCTCTCTAACCTGGTAAGTTTCAGCGTCTTTTTCTTTTGTGACAAGGACATCGCTGGGGGGCCAAGGCTGTTTGAGACACGTCTCTAGGTTTGGGTCCAGGGTCTCCTTGCGGTGACAGTCAGGCTCTGTGTGGCTGGCCCAGGAGCCCATGTTGTCCATCTTCCCAGCATCAGTGATGGGATCTGATCTCCTGGGGAAGTGGCATCTGTAGGCCGCTCCACTGGGAAGTCTTTTCTGTGGAAAGCCACAGTGTGGCAGGTGTTTGAGCCCTGTTTCCAGGAAAGGGGCTGTCTTTTAGGCCAGTGACTGCCCAGGGCCCTGCAGCCCAGAGGTGACAACTGGTTCATGGGTCCAGCTTTTCTCTGGAGTGTGGTCTGTTTAACCCCCATCTTCCTTCCCTGAGGGTGTCAGAGGGGAGCCCCAGGCTGTTTCCAAGAATACATGGGGGTGGGATACAGCGGCCAGTGACACATGGCACCCTGTCTCCTCCAGGAAAGCAGAGGGAAAAGCGGCCTCGACGACAGAGCTGCCCCCGGAGTACCTGACCAGCCCGCTGTCTCAGCAGTCGCAGGTACTGCCCGGGCCTCTGGGGGCGCCTTGACCCATGGCCCCGCTAACCTGTCCTGTCATCCCCAGCTGCCCCCCAAAAGGGACGAGACAGCCCTGCAGGAAGAGGAGGAGCTGCAGCTGGCCCTGGCCCTGTCTCAGTCGGAGGCTGAGGAGAAGGAGCGGATGGTGAGTGCGGGGCAGCCTTGCTGAGTCTGGGGGTGCCCAGGAAAGTGTGGCACGCACCTCGGACACCCTCCTCCTGGTCATCCCGCAGAGGCAGAAGTCGGCCTATACCACGTACCCCAAGGCGGAACCCACACCCGTGGCCTCCTCAGCACCCCCCGCTAGCAGCCTGTATTCTTCACCTGTGGTGAGCCTGCCCTTCAGCTTAGCCCTAGTGGCTTGGACCTCCTTCCTGTGGAATGGGGGGGGGCAGGCGATTGTGCCTCAGCCGGGATGTTTGAGTCTCCTGGGCAGGGCCAGAGGCAGCCTGGTGCCCACAGGTCTCAGCTCCCTGGTCAGGACCCCAGTGAAGCAGAGGACACTGCAAGGGCTGGAGGCCTCACCGTCGAGACCCCGGTGTCTTCCATACCTCCCTTAGCGGGAGGAGCTGGGGACACCTTGGGTCAAAGGTGCTCTGTTTTTCTAGCCTCCTGTGAGGCCGTCACAGGTCTGTTTGCTGGGGGTGGACCGAGTTCTTTCTATAGAAAGGAGGAAGGTGGCAGGTGGGGCAGAGATTTAAAAAGTCATTTGCAAACCGTGCAGGGCACTGTGGGTGGAGCTAAGAGAAGCCCTGCCAGTTGCCTGCCCTACCCTATGTTCTGTGGGAGGGCTGGTAGGGCAGCACCCTGCATCCCATCTATGGTTACGGAGCCCCTTGGCGCTTGGACAGGCTTTGGCCAGTCTGCAGGGTCCACTCATGGCTACATCATCCAGGCCTCTGCTCCGGCCTGTGGCCTCTCACATCTACCATGTCTCCCCAGAACTCGTCAGCGCCTCTGGCTGAGGACATCGACCCTGAGGTGAGGATACCCCAAGTGTGGTGCTTTCCCCTCGCTGCTTCCTGGCCCTTGGGAGTGACCCCCTCTTGCCTGTGCAGCTTGCACGGTACCTGAACCGGAACTACTGGGAGAAGAAGCAGGAGGAGGCTCGGAAGAGCCCCACGCCGTCCGCTCCAGTGCCTCTGACAGAGCCCACGGCCCAGCCTGGGGAGGGACACACAATCCCTGCCAACGTGGAGGTAAGGGGCCACTCTCAGGCTTCGGACTGTGCTCCCTTGGGAGAGGGACACCAGGATAGGCAGAGATGGAGTCTCACTGTCTGGTCTCTTGCAGACTTCGCTCCCAGAGACAGACCCTCAGGCCATAACTGCAGCTGGAGCTGCCTTTGGTGAGGTAAGCCATGACTCCCTCCTTGGGCTGGGGCAGACTTGGCCTCCCAGAGTGCAGAGCACCAGACTCACGGTGACCTCCCAGAGGTGGGCTGTTGTCACTTACAGCTCTCCATTCAATGTCTCTGGGTTGGCTGTAGGCCCTGCTCAGCTCCTTGCTGTCTACCCCGAACAGGCTGGAATATTCTGGGGCTCTGCTCTTTGGTGCCCAGTGGAGTAAGAGGCCAGGGCCAGGACAGCTTCGTCTCAGCCATGCTGTGCCTGTGGGCAAAAGCCGAGCCTCCCTGGGCCTCCGTTTCCTCCCTTATGAACTGGGTGCTGAGGGCGCCTCGTGCAAACCTCCCAGGAGGACCCAGTCAGTCATGCAGCAAGCTCAGAGCTCAGCACCTGGCCCAGCCGAACAGAGGGACCCTGTTCCCACTCGGGCTGGGGGTGTGAAAGGTGCTCAGGCAGACTCCCTGTGCCTTGGCAGCAGTACCAGAATGGGGAGTCGGAGGAGAGCCATGCACAGTTCCTGAAGGCCCTGCAGAACGCTGTCACCACCTTCGTCAACCGCATGAAGAGCAACCACGTGCGGGGCCGCAGCATCACCAACGACTCAGCCGTGCTGTCCCTCTTCCAGTCCATCAACACCATGCACCCCCAGCTGCTAGAGCTGCTCAACCAGCTGGATGAGCGCAGGCGTACGTGCCACACTTACCCTCCCAGGTGGCCCTCCAGGCCTCAGGGGCTCCCATCAGGGGCCTGCCACACCCGCTAGGGGCAGTGGGTACCTCCTGGGCCAGGCATTATCTATCACGCCTGGGGCGGTGTGGGCAGGGCTGCCGCGAGGGACCTTGGGCTCTGCGTGAGGGAGTCCCAGTGGCGGTGTCCCACTGAGCACAGTGAGCTGGAGGGAGTGTGTATGTGTATGTATGTGCCCACACGTGTGCATGTGCGTCCACCTGCCCTGGAGCCCCTGTGCCAACTGCACCCTGCCATTTCCCAGGCCGGGCTGGGCAGCAGTGCCCACTGCTGGGGAGCTTGTGCTCCAGCCAATGCCAAGGCCCCCCAGCTCACCCCCTCCCCACAGTATACTACGAGGGACTGCAGGACAAGCTGGCGCAGATTCGCGATGCCCGGGGGGCGCTCAGCGCCCTGCGGGAGGAGCACCGGGAGAAGCTTCGCCGCGCAGCCGAGGAGGCTGAGCGCCAGCGCCAGATCCAGCTGGCCCAGAAGCTGGAGATCATGCGGCAGAAGAAGCAGGTGTGGCGGCGGCCCGCCCAGGCGTGGGGTGTAGGGGCGCGGCGGGGGCCCGCCCAGCTGTGGGGTGTGGGGGTGGCGGCGGGGGGCCGGGGGTGTGGGCGGAGCCGGCCCTGACGCCTGCCGCGTGGCCCACAGGAATACCTGGAGGTGCAGCGACAGCTGGCCATCCAGCGCCTGCAGGAGCAGGAGAAGGCGCGGCAGATGCGCCTGGAGCAGCAGAAGCAGACCATCCAGATGCGGGCCCAGATGCCAGCTTTCTCGCTGCCCTACGCCCAGGCACGCGCCCACCACACGCCCCGGTCCCTCTGGGCACCCTGGTGACGGACAAGGGCCCTGAAAGCGGTCTCTCTGTCTCCAGCTCCAGGCCGTGCCTGCGGCGGGGGGTGTGCTATACCAGCCCTCTGGCCCGGCAAGCTTCGCGGGCACCTTCAGCCCGGCCGGTTCGGTGGAGGGCTCGCCCATGCACACCATGTACATGAGTCAGCCAGCCGCGGCTGCCAGCGGCCCCTACCCCAGCATGCCAGCAGCCGCAGCAGGTAACAGGGAGGGGTGGGGCAGGAGTGTGGGGGTCCAACAGCCAAGACGAACCCCAAACCCATACTATGCTTTCCTTTTGTTGTTTTGGTGTGATCACAAACTTCCAGAACAGTCAGCAGAGCAGTACACAGCATTTTTCAGATTCACACTCTCCCCACACTCACCCACATTCACTCTCTTCTNACCCCCTCCCCACAGTATACTACGAGGGACTGCAGGACAAGCTGGCGCAGATTCGCGATGCCCGGGGGGCGCTCAGCGCCCTGCGGGAGGAGCACCGGGAGAAGCTTCGCCGCGCAGCCGAGGAGGCTGAGCGCCAGCGCCAGATCCAGCTGGCCCAGAAGCTGGAGATCATGCGGCAGAAGAAGCAGGTGTGGCGGCGGCCCGCCCAGGCGTGGGGTGTAGGGGCGCGGCGGGGGCCCGCCCAGCTGTGGGGTGTGGGGGTGGCGGCGGGGGGCCGGGGGTGTGGGCGGAGCCGGCCCTGACGCCTGCCGCGTGGCCCACAGGAATACCTGGAGGTGCAGCGGCAGCTGGCCATCCAGCGCCTGCAGGAGCAGGAGAAGGCGCGGCAGATGCGCCTGGAGCAGCAGAAGCAGACCATCCAGATGCGGGCCCAGATGCCAGCTTTCTCGCTGCCCTACGCCCAGGCACGCGCCCACCACACGCCCCGGTCCCTCTGGGCACCCTGGTGACGGACAAGGGCCCTGAAAGCGGTCTCTCTGTCTCCAGCTCCAGGCCGTGCCTGCGGCGGGGGGTGTGCTATACCAGCCCTCTGGCCCGGCGAGCTTCGCGGGCACCTTCAGCCCGGCCGGTTCGGTGGAGGGCTCGCCCATGCACACCATGTACATGAGTCAGCCAGCCGCGGCTGCCAGCAGCCCCTACCCCAGCATGCCAGCAGCCGCAGCAGGTAACAGAGAGGGGTGGGGCAGGAGTGTGGGGGTCCAACAGCCAAGACGAACCCCAAACCCATACTATGCTTTCCTTTCGTTGTTTTGGTGTGATCACAAACTTCCAGAACAGTCAGCAGAGCAGTACACAGCATTTTTCAGATTCACACTCTCCCCACACTCACCCACATTCACTCTCTTCTGACCCAATTTGGGGGGAGTGGCAGGTGTGACACCGTTTACTGCTAGAGGCCTCTGTGTTTGCTAGACCAGGATGTTCGCAGGGCCTGGGCACAGGCACCAGACGAGGAGCCCGGAGGCCCTGGTGTGACTGCCTCCACGGCTGGCTCATGCCCACACGGCCCCAGGGCCTCACCTGTGCTGTCTTCCCTCTTAGAATGTTCTGTGGGCTTCCGTGACACTGACTTCCCAAAGACTGCTGGCCTGTTGTCTTGCAGACCACCTCTCATTTGGGCTTTGACTGGTCTTCTGAGAGTGTGATGTTCTGTGGGTCCTTTCCTGTCTTTATGGATTTCACTTACTATTCTTTTGTGAGAATGTGAAACACAAACTTATTTCTGTAAGTCACAAGGAAAGGGAAACTCAAACCCCCGCCCCTTGCCCCATCCTCAGAGTTCTGAGCTCTCTCCTCTTTGCCTGCAGACCCCAGCATGGTGAGTGCTTATATGTACCCAGCAGGGGCGGCTGGCGCACAGGCAGCCCCGCAGGGCCCCACAGGGCCCACCGCCAGCCCGGCCTACTCGTCATACCAGCCTACTCCCACGCAGGGCTATCAGGTAGGTGGGGAGGCTGCCCCTTCCCTACAAGGCCCCTAGGCCCAACCGTCTCCCATCGCCCCCTCTCCTCCGCAGAATGTGGCCTCCCAGGCCCCACAGAGCCTCCCAGCCATCTCCCAGCCCCCGCAGTCTGGTACAATGGGCTACATGGGGAGCCAGTCAGTGTCCATGGGCTACCAGCCTTACAGCATGCAGGTGAGAGGCTGTTGGGGGTCCTCAGATGGGAGGAGCAGGGCCTTTGGGGGTGGGAGCGTGCTGGGCAGGCTCCACGCTCTGCCCACCGCCCCATGTCCTCTCCACTGCCTCTCTACTGGTTGGCATTTACCTGGTTACAGAGCTGCTTTCTTAGCATGGGGCTGTTTCATTGTCCACAGAATCTGATGCCGACCCTCCCCGGCCAAGACGCGCCTCTGCCGCCCCCACAGCAACCCTATATCTCAGGGCAGCAGCCCGTGTACCAGCAGGTGAGCCTCTCCTGGGACCACTGTGGGTCATGACGGGATGGTCTTCACTGTGGAGCCCCGTCTGCAGTGGGGCTGTCCTGGGAAGTGCGGCTGGCGTGGGCCAGGGTTGCTGCTTTTCAGGCAGGACCAGGACAGGACAGACACGTAGCAATAGCTGTTGGGTGTCAAAATCATATGTTTACTTAAAAGCCCAAGGTCCCATCTACTCAGCTCCAGAGACATGAGTCCGGAATGCCTGAGGAGTGGGCTCTCCTGGGGACAGGAAGAGGACAGGGACTTCATGATGACTGGAGGAAGGGAAGGAGTCAGGAGCATGGGCTTGAGGGGCCTGAATACCAGGCCAGGCTGGTTTGTGGAGTGTTCTGGAGAGGAGCTGGTAGAGGATGGGGAGGCTGGGGCCTGGAGAGGGAAGACAGACCACTGGCCTGTGTGTCCTCCCGCAGATGGCGCCCTCCAGCGGCCCTCCTCAGCAGCAGCCCCCAGTGGCCCAGCAGCCCCCAGCACAGGGCCCGCCGGCACAGGGCAGCGAAGCCCAGCTCATCTCGTTTGACTGACCCTGCCTGGGAGCTCCCTGTCTAGAGTAACACTATGGTTCTCCAAAACTGCCGCCTCCATCTCTAACTAGTGTGGTCCTCCTGCCTCGCGCTCTCCCCTCTGCGTGGGCGGGGTGGCCCTTCACTCCGGCCCTCCTCCATCTTTGTCCTTGCCTGCCAGCTCCTGGTCCCTCTAGGCCCCATCCTTGTCTCTGGCTCCTTAAGTTCGTGTCTGACTCCTTTCCCCAGGGCTGGGCCTCGGGGAGGAGGGTGGAAGGGAAGGACCTTCCCTGAGAGGAAGCCCCCAGCCCAGTACGTCAGGTTCTGTGAGGGCTGGCCAGAGTGGGGTCTCTGCCCCACACAGCTCATGCCCTCCTATCCCCACCCGGGAGACATTGAGGCCATGGTCTGTGACTAGCGTGAGTGCTCCCCAGAGTTCTCCAGCATGGCCCCCCAGGCTGTCAGCAGGGATGCTCTTGGCCCTCACAGGAAGGGTGGGGCCCGTCTCCAGCTTCTCTGCTTCTGAGCTGCCCTGAGTAGATGGAATGGAACAGCGATAATAAAAATGTCTTTCAACAAGTATCAGGGTGTCTGCTCAGAGGGAAAGTGCTGGGCAGCTGTTTCAGTTCTGGGTGGGTGTGTGGGTGCCTCCTCACAGGCCAGCTGCCCCTCGCCCCAGGCCTAGCTCCACAGGCGTCTCAACTGGTGCACGCTACTCGGCCTTGAGATCAGTTGTCTTCCTCCCTGAGATTGAGCACCAAGGACCTGTGCCCTCTACCCAGCTGCCCTGACTCCTGGGAGAGACGTGTGGGGCCTGGGCTCTAGTCTTTGAGTCTGCACTGTCAGAATTGGAGCCTAGAAGAAAATGTTTATGACAACATAGACTCATGGTCTCTCGCATCCAGGGTTCAGTACATTTCATAAACTAAGTGTGCAAACCTCTTGGGTGACTCCCCTTGTTAGCTCTTCTATGAAGCAATGCAGTAGTTTAATGGGCTCAGAACTCAGGTCAGAAGCAGGCCCTGGATCACAGAGATGCTGGGCAAAGGGAAGCCCAGCCTTCTTGGACCTAAAGTCAGGACTTATCCCTGGGCTCTTAGAAAATCACCTATGGTATCCAGGACAGAAGAGGGGAATGTCCCCTGCTGCATTTAAGGAGCAAAGGCCCAAGGACCCGAAAGGTTGGGGACACCCCATGTGCCAGATATTTGGGAGCTGAACTAAGAGACGAGTGCAGAGGATTCGGGCAGCTGGAGACAAGAGTCCAGGCTTACAAATTATCCCAAGGACCCCATCCTCGACCCTTTCCGGGCTCAATCACAACCCTTAGCAGACGCTGCAAGCAGAGTTTCTAGCTCGCTGCGGGTCTGGTTCAGGCGGAGGGCAGCGGCTTCGCTACTGCGGTGGCCAGGATTGAAGGACCAAATATGCTCCCGAGCTGGCCTGCAAGACATCCGTTTAGATACAGGAGACCGAGGAGAAGGCGGCCCAGAGGGCCGGGGAGCTCCCTCCCGCCAGGTGACCACAGGCCACGGGCGGCCGGGCCCCCGGAACGGACTTTAGGAGGAAGGGCACTAGGGATGCCCGCGCGTGTCCTGCGGCAGCACAAACGTCATATGCCCGGACTCTGCTGCAGGTGTCACTGCTGTTCAACAGGGTCAGGTCCCTGCCCGTCGTCCCTAGCGTATCGAGGGCCCAGTCCGTTTCCCCGACTCGAACGAACCCTGGCGCTGGGTCTCAGTCTTCTCTTGGCTTCATTCGCCCCTCGGCAGGTAGGGCCCAGGTCAGCCACTGCCGGGCCACCGTCCCCTCAACGAAGCTCTGCGCCTGCGCCGCCCGTTGTCTTTTGCATAATCTCGCGGAGCGAGAGGAGGCAAGTCGAGTTGAGGCTAGAGCGTCCTCCTCCAGTTTGTATGCGCGGCTGTCCTGGAGGCTAGAGCGTACTACCCAACTCTATGCTCTGTAGTCCTGGTGGCTAGAGTGTCCTCCCTAGCTCGTCTGTCTGGTGGCCCCGGCGGCTAGAGCGTCCCACCTACTAGGATCCGCGTGTGACCTTCTCTCCTGTGGAGCGATGCTGCCGTCGGCCACAAGCCTCCTATGGGGGCCGTGTCTCGGGCTTCGAGCCGCTGCGCTTCGCCTCGTCAGGTACTGCGGGCCGCTGAGGGCCGGGCAGGTTGATAGGATGGGGCCCTTGGCCCGGCACTGAGGGTGCACGTTGGGGCGGCCTCCGCGGGCGAGGGGCTTCCCCCGACTCGGCGAGTCCCTACGTGGTTGGTAGGCACGGGGCCCCCACTTAACGATCCCCTAACCTCACGGGCCGCCGATAGTTCTGGGGTGGCCCCGGCTGACCTTGGACCGGTTCGTGCTTTTCTCCGGGCCTCAGTTTCCCCGGCAGCACAGTGGCGTGGTAGGACTCCCATTAGTTGATCTGGCGTTCTACCGCCAGGGACCGCAGATTCTGAAAGTTTGCGCGGCAAAATGCATTCAGGTAATTGCTTTACGTCCATGGACTGGTAGAGTTCATCCAAGCCGGAAACGTCGTGGGTAGCGTGTCTGCAAACAGTTATGTGGGTTTCCAAGGCCCTTTGAAGAATGTATAAAATGGCTGGGAAATCCCTTTTGTTATCCACGCGGTCCCTGGAGTCTGAGAACCTGGTTTGGGACCAAGGAGCTGGATCTTCTGAGCTCATGGCACCTACCTGCCTGGCCCATGTCACCTGCCTGTGCTAGACTGACGACTCTGTTTTAATGGGGTTCAGGCAACAGGTACCTCACGTCTGCGCTGTGCGGCTTATGAGATGCAGCAGCCATCGAAGAGGGGAGGCCCTCACTGGTGCCCCCCTGGATAACGCCCCCAAGGAGTACCCCCCCAAGATCCAGCAGCTGGTCCAGGACATTGCCAGCCTCACGCTGCTGGAGATCTCTGACCTCAACGAGCTCCTGAAGGTATCAGTGCTCAGGCTGGGCAAGGAGTTCTGGGGCCCCTTACTGGGATATTTAGGAGTTTGGTAAATTATCCAAAGTGTGCTCCATAAATGCAAGGACCTTGCCAGGTGTGTTCCTGAGCATGTCTGGGTGGAACAACCAGCTCCTGAAACTACCCTTCTTTGTCCCTGCAGAAAACACTGAAGATCCAAGATGTCGGGTTGATGCCGATGGGTGGCATGGTGGCTGGGGCTGCCCCTGCCCCAGCAGCCCCGGAGGTGAGCTCAGGCGGGGTCATAAAGCGGTGTTTCTCTAGTGTCCAGCTGGTAGCTTGCCTCAGCTCACATGTCCAGGTTTCTCTCCTCATCCCTCATCTTGGTCCTGCATCAACCCGGCACAGCCTTTGGGTCTGTGTGGTTTCTGGCAGTGGGCACCCCTGCACCCTCACTGGCGTCTCCTCCCTGCCAAGACTGCAGTTTCCTGCCCATATGAAGACCATGTTTGTGGTGGAGGGGAACAGCCAAAGGCGAGGAAATAAGAAAAAAAGAATTTGTATCAAACAGAAAGGGAAAAGAGTAAGGAAGAAGCTCTTAAGGGTGGGAGAGGGTTACAGTTTCAAGAAAGCCTGCAGGGAAGGTGACTCTGAGGAAAGACTTGAGGAGCTAAGGATGAGAGTGAGGCAGAGGGATGGCAGGGCCATGGAAATCTCAGACTTATCCACAAGGAGAAATAACACAATTATTGATATGCATTTTCCAGCATCAGAAATCATAAAGGTTTTGCCCCATTTGCTTCACCTGTTCTTTGAAGCTTGAGACAGATTTCTGACCTCTTCTGCCTCGTGTGTTCCACCATCCATCTCTGAAAGCACCAGTGTTTCCTCATGTTAGCAGGAGCTCTTTGCACAACAAATGCAGTTAGCAGGGTTTCCTACCCCAGCCTCTTCAAGTTTTGCTAATAGTTCCAGATTTTTTAAAATAGTTTTTTATTTATTAGTCTTCGTTGCGGCATGCAGGATCTTCTTTTCTGTTGTAGAGGCAGGAGGGTTTCATTGCCCCAAACCATGCGGGATCTTAGTTCCCTGACCAGGAATCAAACCCTTGTCCTCTGCATTGGAAGGCATATTCTTTAACCACTGGACCACCAGAGAAGCTCCATTTCCAGACTCTTAAAAAAAATTTAGTTTTGCTTTCAGTTGCACAGGGTCTTCGTTGCTGCTTGCAGGCCTTCTCTAGTTGTGGAGAGCGAGGGCCACCCTCTAGCTGTGGTGCCCTGGCCTCTCACTGCGGTCACTTCTCTTGTTGGTGGAGCATAGGCTCTGGACCACGGGCTCAGTAGTTGTGGCGTGTGGACATAGTTATTCCAAAGCATGTGGAGTCTTCCCTGAGCAGGGATCAAACCCATGTGCCCGGCATTGGCAGGCGGATTTTTATCCACTGTAGCACCAGGAACGTCCCAGACTTTCTTTAAAACAGTCACTTAAATCCAGATGAGGTCTCTGTGTTGCATTTGGTTGTTGGGTTTCTCAAGCCTCTTAAATCTGGGTGGCTGCCCTCAACCCCCTTCCCCCAGCCATCACCTACTGAGGAAAGCAGGTCAGGGGCCCTGTGGAGTGTCCCGCATCCCACATGTGTTTGATAAGTGCCACCAGCCTTGTCCACACTCCTTCCCACACCGTGAACTGGAAGGTGGCTATACAGGCTAAACATCTGGGGCAAGGAGAGAGAGAATTACTGTGTAACTTGTCTAAACTGGAGCGCTTCTAAGAGTAAAGGGGGTACTGTTAATAATAAGGCAGCACACCCAAAGTAGAACTGCCCCGGGCTGTTGGCCCATGTAGCCCCTGCTCTCGAGGTGCTGTAGTCTTCACCGCTGGAGCTCTGTCATGCCCAGCTGTCCCATTATTGGTCACCTGGTGGAGCTGAAGCTGGTCGTAATTTGTCATCAGTATGTAACCTTGGGCTTGCACTGCTTTTCTGTAGTGTTAATTTATCTGCAGAGTGCTTATGGGGTCATATTTCCTTGTCTCAAAAGTTAAAATTTTTAAAGGACAAGGAAACTAGAGTGCTGGGTGGTGGGGGCAGAAGGTAGTTTTAGAGCAGCATCTGGAGAGATGGAATGGTTAGGCGAGGAGAGCACCCATTTTGGCAGCCTAAGCCTGCTTGTCTCACTGTGACCTCCTGGCAGAATCATAGGCTTTGTCAGGCAGCCTGCCTGGGTCTTGCCTTTGGGTTACAGGACAGGGTGACCTGGGAATGAATCTGCTTGCTTCACCCCGTCCTTTCTCACCTTGCCACCCACTTCCTCCCTCCCTCCCCCAGGCAGCAGAAGACGATGTCCCCAAACAAAA
This sequence comes from Oreotragus oreotragus, assembly GCA_006410675.1. Taxonomy (NCBI): domain Eukaryota; kingdom Metazoa; phylum Chordata; class Mammalia; order Artiodactyla; family Bovidae; genus Oreotragus; species Oreotragus oreotragus. Next base: position 344,298 of record SJYX01002715.1, on the reverse strand, counting down.
AGAACGGACACATTTCACTGTCCGCCTGACAGAGGCAAAGCCCGTGGACAAGGTGAAGCTGATCAAGGAGATCAAGAACTATGTCCAGGGCATCAACCTCGTCCAGGTGAGGTTCCGTGTACCGCACAGCCCTCACCTGCCGTCACTGACAGCTCTCAGGCTGGCCCAGGCCCAGGTTGGGTTCTGACTTTACTCTCTGGCAGGCAAAGAAGCTGGTGGAATCCCTGCCTCAGGAAATCAAAGCCAACGTGGCCAAGGCCGAGGCCGAGAAGATCAAGGCGGCCCTGGAGGCAGTGGGCGGCACCGTAGTTCTGGAGTAGCCACCCAGGAGACTGTGGACAGGGTTCCGGGCCCTGAGTGGGGCTCCGCCTGCTTTGCGCCCAGCACCCAGGCTCAGTGGACGGAGCAGCCTTGGAGCAGAACTGGGCATCCGCACCATGAGGCCAACTCCATTCTGGGACAGACGGATGGACCTGCTGGGATGGGGAGGGAGGGGCAGCCACTGACTGCAGCCCCAGGGAGAAGGACTCTAGACTCTACCAGGAGTGTACACGCCCCCCGTGGCCGCTGGGAAAAATGCATCGTGCAGGCCCTGTGTGTGGAGTCGTGTGTGTCGGTTGGGCACCATGTGCAGCGGGCTGTCCTCAGATCCCAACGCATACTTGGTGGGGGTGCGTTGCGGGGGTGCCACCCCTGCTTGTGGGGGTGGCAGCTTCTGCATGGCTGGCACTAAATCAATCAGATCCCAACGCATACTTGGTGGGGGTGCCACCCCTGCTTGTGGGGGTGGCAGCTTCTGCATGGCTGGCACTAAATCTTCACCTGGGAGCTGGTGGGGGTGCCTTTGGAACTCCTTGTCTTTAAGTGTTGGTGGTCTTTAACAGCAAATACAGACCTGGGCAGGTGAGAGTGAGGTGTGTACCCTAGGTGGGGCACAGGAGGCAGGAGGGTGTGCTTTGCAAGCCTACAGCAGGTGGGGGGTGTCCGCTGCTCCCTTAGAGGGGCTCAGGGAGCTTCATCATAGAGCCAGGGATTTGGTAAGAAGAGGTGACCTGGTGCCAGAGTGACGTTTACAGGTGGTAGTGACCACCCAAGCTTGCAGGCTCTGCCTAGTGCTCTCTTCTCCAAGGACCCTTGGCTTCCTGGGGAAGCGCCATCACTGGCCCATGGCAGGAGGCCCCTGGAGCTGAGAGCAGGCAGCTGCAGGGCTTTTTGAGTATCCACTCTGGGGAGGCCCATAGTTCTTGTGACTCGTGGGGATCCACCCCCTCTGGCCTGGGTCTTCAGGTCCCATCTGGAGCCCCCTCCCTTGGTTTGTGGGACCAGAAGGGGACACTCGGTTTGGGAGTGCTACCCTCTGGGTGAGATGGCTTGGGATAGGCCCAGGAGCTGCCAGGCTCCCAGATGTAGAATCCCAGGAGAGAGGAGGTGGCCCCCTGACTGGAGAGCCCCACTAGCCAAGCCTGGGGCCCATGAAGTTAACGATTGGCCGGCACCAGATCTCTGGGTGTGCCTTCACTTAGCAGAAGGGACAGCTGGCTACCTGGGGCAACATGTGGGCTGCTGATCTGCTGCTAGTTCCTAGGGGCAGGGAGTGGTCCACGCTCAGGAACACCCCTCAGCCCAGGACTGTGTGGTCACATCCCATCTCCCGCCCTATGGGTGACCTTTAAAGGCCGATTATCCTCTGAGCTCCTCCATCTTTTTCCAGGGCAGCTAGGGTGATGACATGGGCTCCCTTCACCCCACCCGCCAAGGAGGGGTCAACTTTGTTCATGGTAGTATTGCTAAAGGTGTCTACCCGTGGGACCATCAAGACCAACTCCTCCTGCATTGCTTACAACAGACAGGATGCTGCCATGGTGCCCCCACCTGACCTCACAGTCCTGTCTGAAGGCGCTGAAGATCCTCAGCTTCCCCTTCCCAGGCAGCCCCTTGGCCCAGGCCTCTGGACCCTTCCAGCGCCCCTGACCTGCTCTAGCCTGTGGTAGCTCTAAGGTGTCTCAGACTAGGAAATAGGTTGGGTGTGCCACTGGAGATCACCCTGGGTCCCTGAAGCCCACTTAGCCCTTAGGCCTGGTGTTTGGAGGTGGGTCTGCTGGGCATCCTGAGTTGCCTTGCTGGCATACACAGAAGAACTTAGAAGATCCCTTCAGAGCCTGGTAGGAGTTGGCCTTCATGTAGGCTCATGAGATGGTCACAGAGGACACAGCAGTGGGAGGAGAGCTGGCCATGTGCCTCTCACCCCATAGACATCCCCCACCTCCTCCCTGCCGATTCCAGGGACCCTGACGTATGCCAGGCCACCCACATGGCTGCATCCTCCCTGCCCGGAAACCAAGAAAGTGTGAATGCTGCAGCACAGACACCAGATCCCTGAATAGGGATCCCTGGCTGCCAGGCCAAGCTGTTGCCTAAAGTCCCTGTCCCTTCGGATTTATGCACAAGTGTTTGGGATCCTTTTGAAAATTGGGGATCTTTTTGAGTTCCTTGCAAAATCCACCTTTTTCTAAAAAGGGAGCCCCACTCTTGGGGCATTCCTGTTTTTCCCAGGATTTCTCCTATACTTCCAACTGCCTTTTCAGCACATCTCTACCACTGGCCCCATCCCAGGCTCCTTGGCAGGTCTGGGCTGGAAATCTCTGTAGCCAGCTGTTCACCCTCCCGACTGATGACAGAGGGCAGAGGCCTCCTGTGGTTCTAGAAGGCAGTTTTCTTAGTTTCCAGGAGGCCGCTTTAGGCAAATAGGGTTTGCTCTGGCAACTTTTGCCTCCGACGGAGAATCCCTGTTTGCTTAGGCTGGGCTGGACTTGTTATTCCTGGTGCCCCGTGGGTCCAGGGGCCAAGATTTGCTTCCCTGGTGCCCCTCACCCTTCTCCCTTGGGGTGGGGGCTGCAGTGGTTAAGCTGGGACAGCAGGACATGGGGCCTTTACTAGTGCAGGGGTCTCTGGCTCTGCCTCTCCTGAGATCCATGGGCCCCCGTCCAAAAGCGGCCCTGGGGACCCAGATTTCTCTGCCCTGCAGGCGCGCCTTCTGGCCAGCAGCGCACGTGCGCTTCCAGTTTGCTGGGAGGTGCGCGTCTCCTGCTCCGGCTAGGCCGGGACAGTTTGTTGACTGAGCCCTCACGCCCAGAATCCCCATCCTGTGCCGCCTCAGGGTAGCTGCCTGGGGGCTGTCTGGTCAGAGCTGGCCTAAGGCTGGGCGTTCGGGAGGGATGGGTAGGCAGGGCGGCTAGTCTCCGAATTGCCTGTGATCCGTGGAGGTTTTCCGCTGCCCCTAGCAGCTGTACGTGTCCGGGGCCTGCGCCGCGGGGCTGGGAAACCGGGCGCAAGTTCCGGGCCGCGGCAGCGGCAGGGCGCTTATGGGAGGCAGGCCTCTAGGAGGGGTGGGGGCTGGCCGAGCGCCCGAGCTACTCGGGCCGTGACCTTTGCAGACGTGCCTTAGGCGCCGGGGCCGCCCCGCGGGCTGGCCGGCGCAGGATAGGGGAGGCCGCAAGTCCCTGAGAGGAACGAGGAAGGTCCACCTAGCAGGCTTTCTGCGGTCCGGCCAGTGGGGGCGTCCCACTGAGCCGCCTCCACTGGGGTGGCTGGCTGGAGCCCACCGCGTTAGCCTACCGCGCCGCGGGCGCTTTAAGGCTCGGGACCCACCCTCGGACTTGGGGGCGGGGTCTCTGAGACCCCGCCCGTTAGCTCCCGCCCCCGGGCCGCGCGGGTGCATTGGTTGTCTGCGGCGAAGGCGCCCGGCGAACCTTTGAACGCGCGGCGGGCGGCTACGAGGACCGGGCCGGGTCGGGCAGGGGAGGGGCTGCAGCGGGGCC
>SJYX01002715.1:283525-338160 GCA_006410675.1 Oreotragus oreotragus | reverse complement strand
CAGTTTGTTGACTGAGCCCTCACGCCCAGAATCCCCATCCTGTGCCGCCTCAGGGTAGCTGCCTGGGGGCTGTCTGGTCAGAGCTGGCCTAAGGCTGGGCGTTCGGGAGGGATGGGTAGGCAGGGCGGCTAGTCGAATTGCCTGTGATCCGTGGAGGTTTTCCGCTGCCCTTAGCAGCTGTACGTGTCCGGGGCCTGCGCCGCGGGGCTGGGAAACCGGGCGCAAGTTCCGGGCCGCGGCAGCGGCAGGGCGCTTATGGGAGGCAGGCCTCTAGGAGGGGTGGGGGCTGGCCGAGCGCCCGAGCTACTCGGGCCGTGACCTTTGCAGACGTGCCTTAGGCGCCGGGGCCGCCCCGCGGGCTGGCCGGCGCAGGATAGGGGAGGCCGCAAGTCCCTGAGAGGAACGAGGAAGGTCCACCTAGCAGGCTTTCTGCGGTCCGGCCAGTGGGGGCGTCCCACTGAGCCGCCTCCACTGGGGTGGCTGGCTGGAGCCCACCGCGTTAGCCTACCGCGCCGCGGGCGCTTTAAGGCTCGGGACCCACCCTCGGACTTGGGGGCGGGGTCTCTGAGACCCCGCCCGTTAGCTCCCGCCCCCGGGCCGCGCGGGTGCATTGGTTGTCTGCGGCGAAGGCGCCCGGCGAACCTTTGAACGCGCGGCGGGCGGCTACGAGGACCGGGCCGGGTCGGGCAGGGGAGGGGCTGCAGCGGGGCCAGGCCGGCGTCTGGGTTTCACGGGCCGGGTCGGGGCCGGTACCTGCGCTTCTTGGAGGCGGCGGCGGCGGCGCCCGGGCCATGGCGGATGAGGCGCGCGTGTCGCGCTGGTACTTCGGTGGGCTGGCGTCATGCGGGGCCGCCTGCTGCACGCACCCGCTGGACCTGCTCAAGGTGAGCACGGCTGTGGGGAGGGCCTCGGGCCGGGCTGTCGCCGCCGCCCGGAGGCTCTGCGTGGAACGGGCGGCAGAGGTGCCCCTTGGCCCCCGCTCTGCTACCTGTGTGACCTTGGGCTGGTCTCCCTCCCAGCTCTTCTGAGGGTGGTTCTCAGTAAGAGCAGCTGTCGGCATCCCAGCAGGACCACGCGCTCCTTCTGCCTAGTGAGTGCCCACCAAACACACCGGTAGACGGAGGAGGGATGTGGCCTGCACTTGTGCTTTGGGCTGCTTCCTCCTGGGAGGTGGGTGAGCATCTGGAAGCCATGGTCCCAGCCTGCGTGTAGATCCTGCCCAATGAGGGTGATTATTTCTTCCATCGAGAAGCAATCATACTCTTTCTACATTTTTTTGAAAAGAAAAAATGCCTTGAGGCAGAATAAAACAGAGTTTCCCTTGTCTCTGAGGCAGACCAGTTTTTTGCTCCTTACTCACCACAAACAACAAAGAAAGGCCAGAAATTCAAAGCATATTTTGGCAAGTGGCCCCTGGGCCACAGTACCTGGGCTGTGGTCTTGCGGAGGCTGTTGGCCAGAGCGGTCACTTGGCCATCCCCTTCCTTATTCCCACCCAGAGCAGTCTGAAACCCACGCTGGCCCCCTTGCAGGGATTGGCACCTGTGTCTTGGGCTGATCCAACTATCCCTAAAGCTTCGGCCTGGCCACCAGGAAAGGCAGGATTAGTGGACGTTGGGGGTGGGGCTGAAACTGGCAGCTCCTCCAGCATTTCAGAGACCTGGGAGGGTCCTCTGTGGCTCCTGGTAGCTGCCAGGGCCTGTGACGTGGCCTGGCCAACCGGGGCCAGGTATTAGGTGCTTTGGACCTGTAGGAAGAGGAAACCTTTCTCATGGGCACTTTGTTTTACTTTCTGCCCATGCAGGTCCCTGTGCCCTCCTCCCCCTCCCCCATCACAGGCCCTGGAGGGTCAGGAGGGAGAAAAGGCTTTCAAGGACTCTTGGAGCCTTCCCTGGCCCCAGGCCAGCCTTTTCCCGTGTTCACGGCTCCTTTGGGCGTCACTGCCCCTTGCCCTACCCCCAGGTGTTACTTTACTGCTGCACACTTAGCGTTGGGATGGGAGTCTGGGAGGTGGCTGGCCACAGGAATGTGGCCGCCCTCTGGCCCAGGGAGCACATGGCCTTGGGCTGGGCTGCAGCAGGCAGTGTGGGCAGCCATAGAGGCCTCCAGCAGAGGAGGTCCTGGCCAGAGTTTTTAATCTCGGCATTGTCTTTGGGAAAAAACGTATCTTAAAGCTCTTTGATTCTGCCTTTGCCCCACATCTTGGCTGAACCCTCACAGTGGCTTGCCTGCATGGGGTGCTGGTGTGTGGCCACCCTGCCCTGAGGCCCTAGGTTTCCGGCTCACAGCCGAGAGAGACTAAGGCAGCAGAGTCAGCAACTTGCCCCAGCGTGTCTAGGCAGGACGAGTAGGACCTGAGAGTGTGATTCAAGAGTGGACTCCGAAGTGCCCCTCCCCCTGGGTGCCCCACGAAGCTCCACCCACCTCTCCCGAGTCTCCCCTGTTTCCTCAGGACATCTCTGAGTCCCCTAATTCTGCCTCTCTTGGGAGGCCACCAAGTGGGGCTCCGGAGTCTCCCAGTGTCCTCATCTAAAGGAGGATGGGGCTGATGACTCCACTCCAGGGCAGCTGGAATTGTGCCCCCACAATGGCTGGCGTTGTCTCCTGTGAGGTGATGGCGTGGAACAGAGCTTGGCGCCAGACGCCCCAGCTGGTGCCTTCAGTTCAGTTCAGTCGCTCAGTCGTGTCAGACTCTTTGCGACCCCATCAGTCGCAGCACGCCAGGCCTCCCTGTCCATCACCAACTCCCGGAGTTCACCCAGACTCACTTCCATCGAGTCAGTGATGCCATCCAGCCATCTCCTCCTCTGTCGTCCCTTTCTCTTCCTGCCCCCAATCCCTCCCGGCTCAGTTTCCCGTCTCTCAATACAGGCGCTGGTAGCACTTATGGCAGAGGGCTTCAGAGCACAGCTGGCCAGGGCGGGCTCCCGGTGGGGTGCGGCTCTGAGTGGCGGGACCCTCCCCAACAGGTGCACCTGCAGACACAGCAGGAGGTGAAGATGCGCATGACGGGCATGGCGCTGCAGGTGGTGCGCTCTGACGGCGTCCTGGCGCTCTACAACGGGCTGAGCGCCTCCCTGTGCAGACAGGTACCTCTGGGGGGCCCCATCTCCCAGGGTAGTGGGTGGGTGGAGGCTCATGGCCAGCGATCCCTTCCTTAGGACTGATCCCAGAGCCCACTCTCAGCCCACGGAGGCGGAGGGGTCGCTGGCCTCCCTCCTGCCCACCATAGATGCCCTTTGGGCCTGGAAGTTACTCTCTCATTCTCAAGACTTCTTACAGGGACGAACTACAAGGCCTGGGGGACCAGGAGCCCCTCAGTGTGGGCGCAGGGCATGGCTTCTGCCTTGCACAGAGTCAGCCCAGCTGGCACAGCTGGCCCGAGACCTCCACCTACAGATGGGGAAACTGAGGCTTCCAGGAACGTGATAGGAAATGAGGAGGGGTGGGGCCTGGACTCAGTCAGCCCCAGGGTTTTTAAATGGCTCAGCTGCTTGCTGGCTGTGTGGCCTCTGGAAGGTTCCTTGGTGTCCCTGTGGCCCACATGGTGATGTCCGTGCACCGGAGGGCCAGGGATGTGGGGGGTGCCCAGCACCATGCTTCCTCCTACACCCTCTGAGCTGGGCCCCTTCTCCCCAGATGACCTACTCCCTGACTCGGTTTGCCATCTATGAGACCGTGCGGGACCAGGTGACCAAGGGCAGTGAGGGCCCCCTGCCCTTCTACAAGAAGGTCTTGCTGGGCTCCATCAGCGGTGAGCAGCCGGAAGGGAGGGGGTGGTGCAGGTGAGGCAGGAGGCATTGCCAGTGGTCACGTGTTGGCTGTTGTGCCAGGTTGCATCGGCGGCTTTGTGGGGACCCCTGCGGACATGGTCAACGTCAGGTCAGTGCGGCCCTGAGGCCAGGGTCTTGCTGTCCCCCAGCGGGGCCAGAATTGGCTCACTAGGGTCTCAGTGTGTTCCGCCTAAAATGTGTCACTCAGATCTTGGGGTCCAGGGCGCAGGAGGGTGGTGCTGAGCCTGTGGTGGGGCAGCCCCGGGTGGGGCCAGCTGCTCACTCCCGCTGGGGTCTGTAGGGTATCTGGCCCTGCCCCCTTGAACTCTCTGCTTGTTTTCAGGATGCAGAATGACATGAAGCTGCCCCAGAATCAGCGCCGAAAGTGAGTCGCACGGTGTGCCCATGGGTTTGGGGACCAGGGCTGAGAAGACCGCTGAGCAGCTCTGCGGATCCCAATGGGGATTCCTACGGGCCACCACACCTGTGGGGTCACATGGAGCAATGGGGCGGCTGGTAGATGTTGGAAGCATACATTGTGAGGGCCTTCCGGCATCTCTGGGTCCTACCTCTGTGGGAGGACCCAGGGTTGGGGCCGGACTGGGAGGTGGGCAGGGGCTGGTCACTCTTTGCGCCCTCTTGCACTTGCACATGCTTCACGGAGGGTAAGTTAGAAGCTTATGTGGTCTTCAAAAGGGTTTGAGAGCTGGGAGGTTGTTTCTGTGATAAAAACATCATTGTGTGAGGTCTGAGACCCTGTTTGTGGACAGACACCGTAGTTAGACACCGTAGTTAAACCCCGGGCGCCAGCATCAGCCAATTCAGGGACAAGTGTGGCCCCAGGCGATCCCACTGTCTACTCTCTGGCTGAAGCATAGGCCGTGGGGAGGGCCGACTGAGTAGGTTGGGAAGGGGACCTCACAGGGCGTCCCATCCTCCCGCCCTCGGGAACAGCTTGCAGGTATGACCAGCCTCGGAGCTGGCAGCCCCCCAGCAAGGGGGTTTTCCTGTGGAACCCGGGGGACCTTTAGGCCCTGAGGTCCCCTGAGCAGTGAGACTGCTCTGAGCTGTCAGAAAAGGCTGATGTCCACTGGCCCTGTGATGCTTTGGGTTCCTCCTGGCCTGTGATGGGGGCATGGCTCTTCGTGGGGAGGACCTTCCTATGGGAGCCTGTGGTCAGGGAGAGCTTCACTCTCTGTCCCCCGGCAGCTATGCCCACGCCCTGGACGGCCTATACCGTGTGGCCCGAGAAGGTAAGACAGGAGGTGGAGGCCTGGGACAGCCTCCAGGCGGGACCCAGTAGCAGGCCTTGTGGGGTGGCTGGGGGGGGTGCTTTGGGCTGGGCACCCAGCCTCTCCTTGCCCCCCGACAGAGGGTCTGAAGAAGCTGTTCTCAGGCGCAACCATGGCATCCAGTCGAGGGATGTTGGTCACCGTGGGCCAGGTAGGACTTCGGCTTGGGGGGTACTCTCGGGCAGCATCTGGGGGTCGGGGGCCTGGAAGGCAGTGGGCACTAACACACGTGGGGCTGCAGATGTGGGCTTAGGCAGGTCTGGGCCTGGTCTGTCCGCGCCTGTATGGTGTCTGTAGGTGGCCCACAGAGCCAGTACTTGGTCAGTCCAGTTGGTGTCGTTGCGGGCCCCACTGCTTTCCCCTGAGCTGTCCCTCGTGTCCTGACAATCCCCACTTCCTAACAGCTGTCCTGCTATGATCAAGCCAAGCAGCTGGTCCTCAGCACGGGCTACTTGTCTGACGGCATCTTCACTCACTTTATCGCCAGTTTCATTGCGGTGAGTATTGGGGGGGGTCCCTGACCAGCCTTGGCAGCTGGAGGCGCCTGGGCAGACCAAGGGCTCAGAATCGTGGGAGGCTCTGCTGAGGGTGGTGGCTGCCCCTCTCAGCCATTAGTGGGAGGAGCCCATGGATCCCCAGAGCCCAGGCTGAGACTGTTCGGGTTGTCCCCATGGCCCTGGGGACACCTCCTGGGGGTCCAGACAGGCCTGCGGAGGGGAGGTAAGGGGTGCCCTCTTACCCTCCTGGCAGACCCATTGGTGACAACTTGCCCTCCAGGGTGGATGTGCCACATTCCTGTGCCAGCCCCTGGATGTGCTGAAGACCCGGCTGATGAATGCCAAGGGCGAGTATCGGGTGAGTGGGCTTCCCGCCCTGCCGCTGGCAGGTGAGCCTGTGTCCCTGGGCCGGGGACGAGGCTGTGTCCCTCCCAGCTGCCGTCAGGCCTGCAGCCGCGTGGGCCCCGAGTGTGTTTTTAAGTCAGGTTCTTTGACATGGTAACAGAGGCAGCCTGGTCATAGCAGGGTGGCGGGTCCAGCGCCTGGGGCCAAGCACCTGTCTGGGGCTCCCTCCATTACACATGGTATCTTCTGTGTCTGTGGCAGCCGGCCAAGAACCGAGGGTGCCTGGCGGGTCAGCCTGGCCCTGGTGTGCTTTTAAATTCTAGTTCTGCCTGGCTAACGGGCGAGGGCAGCCCTTGACCTTTGTGCCCACCAGCCCTACTCCCCGTGTTTACCTTTGAACTTTCAGGCCTGCTGCTGTGCACACTTACACCCACTATCAGTGTGAGCAGCTACTGGCACACTGGTGGCAGGAGGGGGGTGGGTAAGGTGGTGGGGGTTCCTGCCTTTCGAGAAGCAGCCTTCCATTTTATTTCATTATCTTGTGTTTTTTTGCAGGGTGTTCTGCACTGTGCCGTGGAGACAGCAAAGCTGGGGCCTCTGGCCTTTTACAAGGTTTGGGGCGGGGGGCAGGGCAGGGGGTGTAGGCTGGAGGCTCTCCCTCCAGGGCTGTCTTCATGCTGCCCTCCTTCCTCCCGCAGGGCCTTGTGCCTGCCGGCATCCGCCTCATGCCCCACACCGTGCTCACGTTTGTGTTTCTGGAACAGCTTCGCAAGCACTTTGGCATCAAAGTGCCATCCTGATGTGGCGGGGGGAGCAGCTGGATCACGCCCAGCCCCCTGCGCCAGTTTATTCCAGACTCCCAGAGAGTTGGCAGCTGAGCACTGCCCTGAGCCCAGCACTTGCCCACCGTGCTCTGGCCCCCTCCTCCCTGGCCCAAGACCCCCACCCCAGCCTGCCTGGCCAGCCCAGTGACCGTTGTCCCCTCCCGAGCTGCTGGCTTCACCTCCACCTCCCGCTGCCCCCACTGACTCTCCCTGCCTGGTGTCCAGCAGCGCCCTGTGCACAGCAGTGACTCTCTCGGAGGGTGTAGGCTCCGGGCTGGGTGTTCTCTCCCCAGGCAGGCAGTTAACCCTGGAGCTGGGAGGGGTGGGCTGGCTAGACTTTTAGGGTCTGGGGTCTCCAGCACCTGAAGTCTCTTCCTTTCACGAAGCCCAGGACCTCCAGCACCTCCCACTGAAGACCTGGGTGGCGGAGTAGTGGGTGTGAACACCCAGCACCACCCATCGAATGGTGTGTACACATGTACTTTCATCCCAGCAAAGGGACCATAGATTTCATGATGTTTTTTAAGGCAGCTGCGCCCCACAGCTGCCAGGTCAGGGCAGAATGAGTTCCCAGGTTGAAGGGCCTGCGTGTGACCCTCAGGCTCCCCACCCACCCCTCCTGGTCCAGCCCACCCCCACTGGCTTTAACAAGTGAAAGTTGCTCAGTCGTCCGACTCTGTGAGCCCATGGACTGTCTAGTCCATGGAATTCTCCAGGCCAGAATGCTGGAGTGAGTAACCGTTCCCTTCGCCAGGGGATCTTCCCAACCCAGGGATTGAACCCAGGTCTCCTGCATTGCAGCCGTATTCTTTACCAGCTGAGCCACCAGGGAACCCCAGCTTTAAACAATTAGTTTCACCAAAACCTTTGAGCCCCAGGAGGCGGCTGCTGTCTTCGGGGCTGTGCAGTGAGTCCTCCCGGCTCCCTGAGCAGGAGTGGCATGTCCACGGGGGCTGACTCCGCAGCCACCTGCAAGGTCACCAGGAGCTGGTCAGCCAAAATGCCCAAAGCAGCCTGCAAATGAGGCTGGGGGCTGCATCTGTCAGCCTCCCCAAGTCACGTGGGCACTGTGCCACTACCCTACACCCCCAGCAAGTGGCCCGCAGTCCCTTATTGCCCTGCAGGGATATTAATAAAGGACGGTGAAGTGCCCAGTCTGGTTCTGCATCCAGGGCCCTAACTAGGCTGCCTCGCCGTCAGGGCCTATGAGATCCTCCTTTGCACCTTTCAAAGAGAGCTCTAGGGTTTACCGAGGGGCAGGGGCCAAAGCAGGGGAGAAGCCACAGCTCTGACTGGATACACTGGGATGGCCTGTGGGCAGAGGGCTGGGGGAAGAGCAGGGCATGGGGCTGGTTGAGGGACTCAGTGTTGTGGTCCTGGATCCAGGTCACCGTGGACCCCCCCACCCAGGGCTGCCGCTTCCCAGCAGGCACCTGCCACTACAAGCCCCCCCAAACAGTTCCTGTGGTGGGGGCAGGGAGGCGGTGCTGCAGCCTGGTCTCCCTGGAGGTGCCCCTTGAGTCAGAGCCCTGGCCTTTTGGATACTGGCCTGTCATCCAGCAAACCCAGACTGGACTGGCAGACCCAGGTTCTGTGGGCTACAGGCCTTCAGGCTGGGGCAGCAGCCGGTGTAAACACCACCTATGACCTTTTGCTGTCCCAGGACAGGTGGGAGCTACCCTGGGGCTCCTGCTGCCCGAGTCGGGAATGAACAGATAGGCCCCAGGCAGTTCAGACATCAGTGCCTCTGACCCCATGCCATGCATGCCATGAAGCAAGGAGACTTGTGGAGCATTTCAAGCAGATAAAAGATTTTAAGTCATGGTTGTGGTTGAATAGCTCTGTAACCCAAAAATTACTGTATTACAACAAAGCTCTTACTTAAACAAACCACCCACATGCCCACCCAAGCCTCAGCAGTGAGTTTTCACCAGGCCTGTGTTCTCCAAGCCCTACAGACCCTTTCCCACGACTGGATTATTTGGAAGCAAATCCCAGATGTCCTGTCATTTATAGATAAATACTTAACAAGTCTCTGAAAACGGTCTTTAAAAAATTCGAACATAACTGCAGTAATAATTCATTGTACATAAAACGGCCCATGTTACCGTCATCAAATTTCCGGGGTTACCACGTGCATGTCATTAAGTCATTGGTTTTGTTTGAATCAAGTCCAGCTGAGGTCTACTCACGTCTCTATGGCGCATGTCCCCTCCTTGTCCCCTCCACGAGAGAAGCCAGGTCCTGGATCCAGCTGCTTCTTGCGTCCGATTTGGCCCCTCCCTCTGTGGATTTCCTAAAACTGGCAGAGAGACCTGGGTTAGAGTCACGTTTCTGGGTGTAGAGTGCAGTTTCCGCTGCAGTGTTTGGGCACGCAGCAGCCATTGGTCTGGAAGCGCACACAGCTGCGGGCCAGACATCCCGAGCCCTGGGCGGGCAGGCGGGCAGGCGTGGAGTGCCCAGAGCCTCACAGAATGTCCAATCTGGTGCCCCAGCACCCAAGCTGGAGTCCCACTGAGGTGGTTGGAACCCAGAGCCCAGGAAGTAAAGCAGGAGGGGCGGGGGCACATGACTGGTTGTGGGGTAGGCTGCCACTTCTCTCAGACCCCTGGCAAGTTGAAAACAGCAAATCTCAGAAACAGCCACATTCTCTGCCCTTAAAGCTGCTTTGATTAGAAGCATTGGGATCCTCTTTACTTGCCTGCAAGAGTGCCTGCCTGGGAAGATGGCATTTCACCAGCCTCCTCCCAGCCCAGCCAGCTTATGTGGCGCTTCCTGGACCAGTGTCAGGGGACGAAGAGCCCCATGTGGTTTGGGGAGGGTACTGCAGGGCGGGGTGCAAAGGGTAGTGAAGGGGTGCAGTGTTTACTGGTGGGCCGTGGGGGTAGGCACAGTACCTGCCCACCCGCCCTGCAGGGGGCCCAGCTTCCTGGATGGCGGCAAGAGGGGGGAAATGAGGCAGGCAGGGGAAAGCAGGAAAATTGGGGCAAGTCAGGAATGAGGCCCTTCTCTAGGAAGTTCACCTGTGTTGGCTCAGAACCAGCCTGAGAAGGTGAGCAAAATAGAGCAGCAGCCCCACCTGTGGGTCACCTGATTCCAGGTAAGGAAGTGATGGATTTCACGCTGGCAGGGAAGCAAGCTCAGCATTTCATGATTCAATCTCCACCTTTCTTCCTTAAAGACAATAGTTCACAAAGTTACACAACAGGAGTCCATTGTCAAGAAGTTTGAGCAAGGGTGCCAAGACAAGGCAGCAGGGAAAGACGCCTTTTCAACAACTGGACATCCACACGAAGAGTGAGCGTGGGCCCTCCCACACACAGGCAAACGTTCTTCAAAATGGACCACAGAGCTGAAACTATAAAATGTGTAGAAATGAATGAAAACTACGCAAAATGAGAACAAGCGGAGCTGTGTGCTCGGCTTGCTCTAGCGGGGAGGCAGCCCCCTCACTCGCATGTTGGCAGAGCCTCAAAGACAGGCAGAGGAAGGGGTGGCTTCATCATGAGAGGAGGGCTCAGGTGCACCCCAAGTGGGAGCTGTGGGCGTGGGGAAGCTGTGGGGAGCCGACGAGGTGCTGCAACCCCTGTGGTTCAGGGTTAACTCCCCAGATTGGATGTTTGGTGTGCCCGATGCAGGTTGCAGACTTCCTTCCTTTCTTTTTCTGCACCACCCCTCGCCTTTCTTTCTTGTTTCTGGCACCCTGTTTGAAGGTCAGTCTGCCCCTTGTCTGGACCCTGCCTTATTTCTGGTCCCCCTGCTCTGATATAGTTCAGTCCCTGGGCTCCTGGGCTGTCTCTTATACACATCTGGTGGGGTGGGGTGTAGTGGGGTGGGGAAATTGGGAGTGACTACAGACGGAAACAGATTTTTTTCTGGAGTTATGGAAATGTTTCTGATGTAGCAGTATAGGATGGTTGCACAATTCTATGAATAATACTAAAATTCATTGACTTGTACACTCTATCTTTTAAAATATTTATTTAGCTGCACTGGGTCTTAATTTTGGCCTGTGGGATCTAGCTTCCTGAACAGGGATCAAACCTGCATACCCCTGCATTAGGAGCACGGAGCCTTAGCCACTGGACCACCAAGGAAGTCCCCTGAACTGTACACTTTTAATGGAGGGATTGTATGGTGTGTGGTGACTAAAATTTTCTCTTCTCGACTAAACTCTAGCCAGGCTTGTCTCAAAGCCTGCTTCTGCTTCAGGCCTAGAAAGACTCAATTTCTGACAGCTCAAACTGCATCCCTGGGGCAACCCCAGCCCCGTTTAGAGCGCCCACCTGAGGCTGGACATCTCGGGCCTCTGTGAGAACCCAGAGGCTCATTTCGGACAAGTGCTGTTAAGGAACCAGATGGGGTCTCCCACCCTCCCGCCTGCTTTATTAACTGTCTGCTGCTTGACTCCATTGCCTGAGCTCTCAGCCCTCCCGGTTCCCATAGTCTCACTTTAAAATGCCAGTCACCTCCGCACAACTTGAAATTGAGCTCGGTTCATGCTGGAATTGCCCCACTGGGAGTACAGTGCTGATTAGAACCCGTCCTTTGCACTTCGGTGTCTGGCTGTGTTGATCTCTGTGGTCTCTCTGTTGACACGTCGGACTGTGTCTCAGTGAGGCTCTCTAGTGCTCCGACCAGCAGGCTCCATCCCTGGGTCAGGAAGATCCCCTAGAGGAGGGCATACATGGAAATGCCAGTCTTCCAGTATTCTTGCCTGAAGAATCCCATGGACAGGGGAGCCTGGTGGGCTACAGTCCATGGGGTCGCAAAAAGACAACTGAAGTGCCTTAATGTGCACTCATGCAAGGAACATATGAAATGAGGAATGCTGTGTGGCGCCCACAGAGGCAGCAGTCAGAGAGCCTCACTGATGTGATGGACTCGGGACTCGAGGGCATCTTTGTGATGTATACACTCCTAAGTACCTATCCTGCTCCAGCCCTTGGTGGAATTCTGGATCCTGGAATGAGGCTGCCGGCATTGGGGGCAGCTGGAGATGAGGTGCAAATCTTGCAATCAGCCCAAAGGAGCAGAGGGCCGGACAGGGGAGGTAGGAGTGGTGGCCTGGGAAGGGAGCTGACCTCCACCAGCTGACCTGGGGACAAGGCTGGGCTGTCCACATCTCCCCTGCCTCACTCCCTTGTTACTGAAACTGGTCTTTCTGCATGTTTATAAATAGTTGTTTCAAGAAACCCATGTACCACAATACAAATTTGCACACCCAGCAGGGTTTTCAGGGGACGAATTACTTCCTTCCTGCCATCCCCGGGCCCTGACCCCTTCCCAGAACAACCATGGCCACTAGCTCTTTGGTATTTTCCCCACTTTGCTTGAATTTCACAGGAGAAAAAAACAAACAAACAAACAGAAGCGAGGGGGAAGAGATTCCAGTCTTCAGAAAGTATTTATTCCCCCCAGTGATACTAGTTCCCCAAAGAGGATGGAAACACCAGAAAGTGGAGTCACGTGGTCTTGTTCCCTTCCTACTCCCCTCCTTGTGACACCACCCACTCCCCACCTCCTAATTGCTGACAAGCTGGAGGGACTGGAAGGCACCCAGCACAGCACCCAGGGGCCCAGTACCACCTCTGGGAGGCCAGTCTGAGCTCAGCTCCCACAGCTGCCCTCCCACCCCCAGGGGTTGGGCAGCAGCCTGGCTGGACCACCCAACCCGGGAGATGGAGGAGGGCAGTGTGTATACAGCTTGTCCCCAAGGCCACATTGCCAGTCCTACCAGTGCTACAAGCTGAGAGCTCAGACCTATGCTCTGTGGCCAACAGGACCCCTTAGCAGGATCCGTTCTCAGCTGATGGGAGTGGGACTTGCCCTCTCCTTACCCGCACCTGTGACCCTCGAGGATGCCTATCCTGTTGGGTCCCATCCTCACAGCCACACTGTAACTGGGAAGGAGAACCTTGTATTCTATTACAAGTTAATCGCTAAAGGAATGTTGCCTATAAGCTCAAATTATATGCATTGACCCAGCTCTGGGAACCCTATCTCCCAGGTAATGAGCATTAAGCTAAAATACCTTTGCTTAGTTCACAAGAAATATCCTGACCAGGCCCACCTGTGAATGAGTGCAGGGAGAAAGAAATGAACACACCCCCTCCAGAGGCTGATGGGAACCAAGAAATGTTTGACTTTAACTCCCTTCCCATTTAATATAAAAAAAAATCCTGAATTCTAACTCAGGCAAGATGGTTCTTTGTGGGGAGGGGTGAATGAGCCTACCATCATGGCAATTTGCTGGCTTTCCAAATAAAGTCATATTCCTTGCCCCAACAATTTGTCTTTTGATTATTGGCCTGTCAGGAGGCCAGTAGTATAAGCTTAGACTTGGTAACAACACAATAGTTTTACATCATCAAAGTCTAAACACTCAAGGCTGTGTCTTGCATATTGTCGTACAGAGGGTTTGCCTCCGTTCTGTTTGTAAAAGCTGAGCCCTGGTCTTGACACCCAGGTCCCCTCACCCTCCCTGGGGCCCTGGAGGGTCATCCAGTGTCCAGGACCAAGAGGGACTATCCTGGCCTTCTGGAGGAGGCTTTTGAAGAGCCTGGCCTCTCTAGCAGTCTTCTTGCTTGTCTAGACTGCCAGGTTTCTTTCGTGGGTGGCCTTTCCCAGAAAGGCTGGGTAGGGTTGGAGGTCTGGGTCTGCTCATCACTGCTGAACCACAGCTTAACTTCTGTAAGCGTCCAGATGCCACCTCCCCTGTAAATGCTGACCTGATTCCCCACCCTCTCTGGGTGACAGCCTCGTTCTGGGTTGAAGCCTAAATAGTTGTTTGGCCCTGAACGTCAGTAACAACCAGGATCTATTTGTTTCAGGGTCAACTTGGCAAAGTTCCTGGAGCCAGGCGTGCCCTTGGTCTGTAATATCAGCTCCTCTACATCCCTGCTTGGCTTCTGCTGTGCCTTTAAGAACATTCTGCCTCAACTTAGGGTCACCTCTGACCTCTTCTCTGCTCTGTCTGGGTACTTTTAGTCTGTGACCTGCTGTCACACCCCATGCCCTCCAGCCCTTTGTTCCCTCTGCCACCTCCTCCCCAATGGATGTGTCCCCTCCTCTTTGAGAGCAGACAGTTAATTGGAGGGATTCCTCTAATTCTCTCTGATGCCTTTTGGGGGCCTTTTGCCCCCCCCCCCCCCCACAGGGTTAACTCCCCAGATTGGATGTTTGGTGTGCCCGATGCAGGTTGCAGACTTCCTTCCTTTCTTTTTCTGCACCACCCCTCGCCTTTCTTTCTTGTTTCTGGCACCCTGTTTGAAGGTCAGTCTGCCCCTTGTCTGGACCCTGCCTTATTTCTGGTCCCCCTGCTCTGATATAGTTCAGTCCCTGGGCTCCTGGGTGGCTGACCTCCCTCCATTCTGGCCCAGGGCCTTCCAGCGGACCTGCCCCAAGACAGTGGAGCCAAGGGCAGAGCTACCTGGCTGCCCAGTCCCAGGCTGGTGCCCAGTGTGGGGAGTTCCTGGGCAGCCTCATGAAGCAGGGCTGTGGCCATGGAACCCCCGCCCCAGAGGCTCGGGGCCTACGACCAGACACCGACTGCCAGGAGCAGAGGCCTCCCCACCTTCCATGAGTCAGTTCCTGCTGGCCAATGTGTTCCAGCTGCTAGCCCTGGGCCTGCAGTGACACAGCTGAGACCTGGCTCCCACGAAGGAGACAAGGGAGGCCAGTCGCTGACCACGGGGTCTCCCAGTGGCCTCCCTGTGGTCTGGGCCTCTTACAGCACAGTTACTGGGTTCCAGAAGGACCTTCCCAAGAGTCGATGTTCCAGAAGGCCACCTGAGAGGTCAACAGTTTCACTGTCGTGTGATTCGTCCTAACGTGATGAACCGTGCACAGTCGCAGCACACAATTTTAGAATCTTGTGGAGACAACACATCCTGAAACCGTCTCCCCAGGCCAGTTTGCAAACATTGCCCCCAAATTTTCCTCTGGCCCCTCTTTGCCCTCCCCATCCTCAATCACTGACAGGCTGTAGATGTCTAGAGATTCATTTCATGGAGTTCTTATGGACTTCTATACTCTGTACTCTCATATAATGAAAACACATAACATGCTTTCTTTTTGTCAGATTTCCTTGCTCAGCATAAGAACTCTGAGATTCATTTAAGTTGGTCAGGATGTTTCACACCAGGGACCATGCCACTACTTGGGTGAAGAGACATTAGTGTGCCTGTCCACTCACCCACTGACGGACAGCAGGGCTGTCTCCAGTTTGGGGATATTACAAACAAAGCAGCTATGAAGATTTTTGCAGTGTTTGTATGGACATATATGTACTTTCATTCCTCTCGGTAAAAATCACTAAGAAAGTGACAAACTGTTTTCCATAGTGGTTGTACCATTTTCACCCACCAGTAGTAAAGGAATTTCAACTCCCTCCAGCACTTGGTAGAGTCAGATTATTTTTTGATTTTTCATATTCGTTTTGTGAATTCATTTTCATATTGTGCAGTGGGATCTCATTGTAGTTCTAACTTGCATTTTCCTAATGACTCAAACTACCGCACAATTGCACTCATCTCACACACTAGTAAGGTAATGCTCAAAATTCTCTAAGCCAGACTTCAGCAATATGTGAACCGTGAACTCCCTGATGTTCAAGCTGGTTTTAGAACAGGCAGAGGAACCAGAGATCAAATTGCCAACATCTGCTGGATCATGGAAAAAGCAAGAGAGTTCCAGAAAAACATCTATTTCTGTTTTATTGACTATGCCAAAGCCTTTGACTGTGTGGATCACAATAAACTGTGGAAAATTCTGAAAGAGATGGGAATACCAGACCACCTAACCTGCCTCTTGAGAAATCTGTATGCAGGTCAGGAAGCAACAGTTAGAAATGGACATGGAACAACAGACTGGTTCCAAATAGGAAAAGGAGTACGTCAAGGCTGTATTTTGTCTCCCTGCTTATTTAACTTATATGCAGAGTACATCATGAGAAATGCTGGAATGGAAGAATCACAAGCTGGAATCAAGATTGCCGGGAGAAATATCAATAACCTCAGATATGCTGATGACACCACCCTTATGGCAGAAAGTGAGGAGGAGCTAAAAAGCCTCTTGATGAAAGTGAAGGAGGAGAGCGAAAAAGTTGACTTAAAGCTCAACATTCAGAAAATGAAGATCATGGCATCCGGTCCCATCACTTCACGGGAAATAGATGATGGGGAAACAGTGGAAACAGTGTCAGACTTTATTTTTTTGGGCTCCCAAATCACTGCAGATGGTGACTGCAGCCATGAAATTAGAAGATGCTTACTCCTTGGAAGAAAAGTTATGGCCAACCTGGATAGTATATTCAAAAGCAGAGACATTACTTTGCTGACTAAGGTCCGCCTAGTCAAGGCTATGGTTTTTCCTGTGGTCATGTATGGATGTGAAAGTTGGACTGTGAAGAAAGCTGAGTGCCGAAGAATCGATGCTTTTGAACTGTGGTGTTGGAGAAGACTCTTGCTGTCTCTTATACACATCTAGATGTGTATAAGAGACAGAGCCTGGCCTCTCTAGCAGTCTTCTTGCTTGTCTAGACTGCCAGGTTTCTTTCGTGGGTGGCCTTTCCCAGAAAGGCTGGGTAGGGTTGGAGGTCTGGGTCTGCTCATCACTGCTGAACCACAGCTTAACTTCTGTAAGCGTCCAGATGCCACCTCCCCTGTAAATGCTGACCTGATTCCCCACCCTCTCTGGGTGACAGCCTCGTTCTGGGTTGAAGCCTAAATAGTTGTTTGGCCCTGAACGTCAGTAACAACCAGGATCTATTTGTTTCAGGGTCAACTTGGCAAAGTTCCTGGAGCCAGGCGTGCCCTTGGTCTGTAATATCAGCTCCTCTACATCCCTGCTTGGCTTCTGCTGTGCCTTTAAGAACATTCTGCCTCAACTTAGGGTCACCTCTGACCTCTTCTCTGCTCTGTCTGGGTACTTTTAGTCTGTGACCTGCTGTCACACCCCATGCCCTCCAGCCCTTTGTTCCCTCTGCCACCTCCTCCCCAATGGATGTGTCCCCTCCTCTTTGAGAGCAGACAGTTAATTGGAGGGATTCCTCTAATTCTCTCTGATGCCTTTTGGGGGCCTTTTGCCCCCCCCCCCCCCCCCAGGGTTAACTCCCCAGATTGGATGTTTGGTGTGCCCGATGCAGGTTGCAGACTTCCTTCCTTTCTTTTTCTGCACCACCCCTCGCCTTTCTTTCTTGTTTCTGGCACCCTGTTTGAAGGTCAGTCTGCCCCTTGTCTGGACCCTGCCTTATTTCTGGTCCCCCTGCTCTGATATAGTTCAGTCCCTGGGCTCCTGGGTGGCTGACCTCCCTCCATTCTGGCCCAGGGCCTTCCAGCGGACCTGCCCCAAGACAGTGGAGCCAAGGGCAGAGCTACCTGGCTGCCCAGTCCCAGGCTGGTGCCCAGTGTGGGGAGTTCCTGGGCAGCCTCATGAAGCAGGGCTGTGGCCATGGAACCCCCGCCCCAGAGGCTCGGGGCCTACGACCAGACACCGACTGCCAGGAGCAGAGGCCTCCCCACCTTCCATGAGTCAGTTCCTGCTGGCCAATGTGTTCCAGCTGCTAGCCCTGGGCCTGCAGTGACACAGCTGAGACCTGGCTCCCACGAAGGAGACAAGGGAGGCCAGTCGCTGACCACGGGGTCTCCCAGTGGCCTCCCTGTGGTCTGGGCCTCTTACAGCACAGTTACTGGGTTCCAGAAGGACCTTCCCAAGAGTCGATGTTCCAGAAGGCCACCTGAGAGGTCAACAGTTTCACTGTCGTGTGATTCGTCCTAACGTGATGAACCGTGCACAGTCGCAGCACACAATTTTAGAATCTTGTGGAGACAACACATCCTGAAACCGTCTCCCCAGGCCAGTTTGCAAACATTGCCCCCAAATTTTCCTCTGGCCCCTCTTTGCCCTCCCCATCCTCAATCACTGACAGGCTGTAGATGTCTAGAGATTCATTTCATGGAGTTCTTATGGACTTCTATACTCTGTACTCTCATATAATGAAAACACATAACATGCTTTCTTTTTGTCAGATTTCCTTGCTCAGCATAAGAACTCTGAGATTCATTTAAGTTGGTCAGGATGTTTCACACCAGGGACCATGCCACTACTTGGGTGAAGAGACATTAGTGTGCCTGTCCACTCACCCACTGACGGACAGCAGGGCTGTCTCCAGTTTGGGGATATTACAAACAAAGCAGCTATGAAGATTTTTGCAGTGTTTGTATGGACATATATGTACTTTCATTCCTCTCGGTAAAAATCACTAAGAAAGTGACAAACTGTTTTCCATAGTGGTTGTACCATTTTCACCCACCAGTAGTAAAGGAATTTCAACTCCCTCCAGCACTTGGTAGAGTCAGATTATTTTTTGATTTTTCATATTCGTTTTGTGAATTCATTTTCATATTGTGCAGTGGGATCTCATTGTAGTTCTAACTTGCATTTTCCTAATGACTCAAACTACCGCACAATTGCACTCATCTCACACACTAGTAAGGTAATGCTCAAAATTCTCTAAGCCAGACTTCAGCAATATGTGAACCGTGAACTCCCTGATGTTCAAGCTGGTTTTAGAACAGGCAGAGGAACCAGAGATCAAATTGCCAACATCTGCTGGATCATGGAAAAAGCAAGAGAGTTCCAGAAAAACATCTATTTCTGTTTTATTGACTATGCCAAAGCCTTTGACTGTGTGGATCACAATAAACTGTGGAAAATTCTGAAAGAGATGGGAATACCAGACCACCTAACCTGCCTCTTGAGAAATCTGTATGCAGGTCAGGAAGCAACAGTTAGAAATGGACATGGAACAACAGACTGGTTCCAAATAGGAAAAGGAGTACGTCAAGGCTGTATTTTGTCTCCCTGCTTATTTAACTTATATGCAGAGTACATCATGAGAAATGCTGGAATGGAAGAATCACAAGCTGGAATCAAGATTGCCGGGAGAAATATCAATAACCTCAGATATGCTGATGACACCACCCTTATGGCAGAAAGTGAGGAGGAGCTAAAAAGCCTCTTGATGAAAGTGAAGGAGGAGAGCGAAAAAGTTGACTTAAAGCTCAACATTCAGAAAATGAAGATCATGGCATCCGGTCCCATCACTTCACGGGAAATAGATGATGGGGAAACAGTGGAAACAGTGTCAGACTTTATTTTTTTGGGCTCCCAAATCACTGCAGATGGTGACTGCAGCCATGAAATTAGAAGATGCTTACTCCTTGGAAGAAAAGTTATGGCCAACCTGGATAGTATATTCAAAAGCAGAGACATTACTTTGCTGACTAAGGTCCGCCTAGTCAAGGCTATGGTTTTTCCTGTGGTCATGTATGGATGTGAAAGTTGGACTGTGAAGAAAGCTGAGTGCCGAAGAATCGATGCTTTTGAACTGTGGTGTTGGAGAAGACTCTTGCTGTCTCTTATACACATCTAGATGTGTATAAGAGACAGAGCCTGGCCTCTCTAGCAGTCTTCTTGCTTGTCTAGACTGCCAGGTTTCTTTCGTGGGTGGCCTTTCCCAGAAAGGCTGGGTAGGGTTGGAGGTCTGGGTCTGCTCATCACTGCTGAACCACAGCTTAACTTCTGTAAGCGTCCAGATGCCACCTCCCCTGTAAATGCTGACCTGATTCCCCACCCTCTCTGGGTGACAGCCTCGTTCTGGGTTGAAGCCTAAATAGTTGTTTGGCCCTGAACGTCAGTAACAACCAGGATCTATTTGTTTCAGGGTCAACTTGGCAAAGTTCCTGGAGCCAGGCGTGCCCTTGGTCTGTAATATCAGCTCCTCTACATCCCTGCTTGGCTTCTGCTGTGCCTTTAAGAACATTCTGCCTCAACTTAGGGTCACCTCTGACCTCTTCTCTGCTCTGTCTGGGTACTTTTAGTCTGTGACCTGCTGTCACACCCCATGCCCTCCAGCCCTTTGTTCCCTCTGCCACCTCCTCCCCAATGGATGTGTCCCCTCCTCTTTGAGAGCAGACAGTTAATTGGAGGGATTCCTCTAATTCTCTCTGATGCCTTTTGGGGGCCTTTTGCCCCCCCCCCCCCCCCCAGGGTTAACTCCCCAGATTGGATGTTTGGTGTGCCCGATGCAGGTTGCAGACTTCCTTCCTTTCTTTTTCTGCACCACCCCTCGCCTTTCTTTCTTGTTTCTGGCACCCTGTTTGAAGGTCAGTCTGCCCCTTGTCTGGACCCTGCCTTATTTCTGGTCCCCCTGCTCTGATATAGTTCAGTCCCTGGGCTCCTGGGTGGCTGACCTCCCTCCATTCTGGCCCAGGGCCTTCCAGCGGACCTGCCCCAAGACAGTGGAGCCAAGGGCAGAGCTACCTGGCTGCCCAGTCCCAGGCTGGTGCCCAGTGTGGGGAGTTCCTGGGCAGCCTCATGAAGCAGGGCTGTGGCCATGGAACCCCCGCCCCAGAGGCTCGGGGCCTACGACCAGACACCGACTGCCAGGACCCCCCCCCCCCGCACAGGGTTAACTCCCCAGATTGGATGTTTGGTGTGCCCGATGCAGGTTGCAGACTTCCTTCCTTTCTTTTTCTGCACCACCCCTCGCCTTTCTTTCTTGTTTCTGGCACCCTGTTTGAAGGTCAGTCTGCCCCTTGTCTGGACCCTGCCTTATTTCTGGTCCCCCTGCTCTGATATAGTTCAGTCCCTGGGCTCCTGGGTGGCTGACCTCCCTCCATTCTGGCCCAGGGCCTCCCAGCGGACCTGCCCCAAGACAGTGGAGCCAAGGGCAGAGCTACCTGGCTGCCCAGTCCCAGGCTGGTGCCCAGTGTGGGGAGTTCCTGGGCAGCCTCATGAAGCAGGGCTGTGGCCATGGAACCCCCGCCCCAGAGGCTCGGGGCCTACGACCAGACACCGACTGCCAGGAGCAGAGGCCTCCCCACCTTCCATGAGTCAGTTCCTGCTGGCCAATGTGTTCCAGCTGCTAGCCCTGGGCCTGCAGTGACACAGCTGAGACCTGGCTCCCACGAAGGAGACAAGGGAGGCCAGTCGCTGACCACGGGGTCTCCCAGTGGCCTCCCTGTGGTCTGGGCCTCTTACAGCACAGTTACTGGGTTCCAGAAGGACCTTCCCAAGAGTCGATGTTCCAGAAGGCCACCTGAGAGGTCAACAGTTTCACTGTCGTGTGATTCGTCCTAACGTGATGAACCGTGCACAGTCGCAGCACACAATTTTAGAATCTTGTGGAGACAACACATCCTGAAACCGTCTCCCCAGGCCAGTTTGCAAACATTGCCCCCAAATTTTCCTCTGGCCCCTCTTTGCCCTCCCCATCCTCAATCACTGACAGGCTGTAGATGTCTAGAGATTCATTTCATGGAGTTCTTATGGACTTCTATACTCTGTACTCTCATATAATGAAAACACATAACATGCTTTCTTTTTGTCAGATTTCCTTGCTCAGCATAAGAACTCTGAGATTCATTTAAGTTGGTCAGGATGTTTCACACCAGGGACCATGCCACTACTTGGGTGAAGAGACATTAGTGTGCCTGTCCACTCACCCACTGACGGACAGCAGGGCTGTCTCCAGTTTGGGGATATTACAAACAAAGCAGCTATGAAGATTTTTGCAGTGTTTGTATGGACATATATGTACTTTCATTCCTCTCGGTAAAAATCACTAAGAAAGTGACAAACTGTTTTCCATAGTGGTTGTACCATTTTCACCCACCAGTAGTAAAGGAATTTCAACTCCCTCCAGCACTTGGTAGAGTCAGATTATTTTTTGATTTTTCATATTCGTTTTGTGAATTCATTTTCATATTGTGCAGTGGGATCTCATTGTAGTTCTAACTTGCATTTTCCTAATGACTCAAACTACCGCACAATTGCACTCATCTCACACACTAGTAAGGTAATGCTCAAAATTCTCTAAGCCAGACTTCAGCAATATGTGAACCGTGAACTCCCTGATGTTCAAGCTGGTTTTAGAACAGGCAGAGGAACCAGAGATCAAATTGCCAACATCCGCTGGATCATGGAAAAAGCAAGAGAGTTCCAGAAAAACATCTATTTCTGCTTTATTGACTATGCCAAAGCCTTTGACTGTGTGGATCACAATAAACTGTGGAAAATTCTGAAAGAGATGGGAATACCAGACCACCTAACCTGCCTCTTGAGAAATCTCTATGCAGGTCAGGAAGCAACAGTTAGAACTGCACATGGAACAACAGACTGGTTCCAAATAGGAAAAGGAGTACGTCAAGGCTGTATATTGTCTCCCTGCTTATTTAACTTATATGCAGAGTACATCATGAGAAACGCTGGACTGGAAGAAACACAAGCTGGAATCAAGATTGCCGGGAGAAATATCAATAACCTCAGATATGCTGATGACACCACCCTTATGGCAGAAAGTGAGGAGGAGCTAAAAAGCCTCTTGATGAAAGTGAAGGAGGAGAGCGAAAAAGTTGGCTTAAAGCTCAACATTCAGAAAATGAAGATCATGGCATCCGGTCCCATCACTTCACGGGAAATAGATGATGGGGAAACAGTGGAAACAGTGTCAGACTTTATTTTTTTGGGCTCCCAAATCACTGCAGATGGTGACTGCAGCCATGAAATTAGAAGATGCTTACTCCTTGGAAGAAAAGTTATGGCCAACCTGGATAGTATATTCAAAAGCAGAGACATTACTTTGCTGACTAAGGTCCGCCTAGTCAAGGCTATGGTTTTTCCTGTGGTCATGTATGGATGTGAAAGTTGGACTGTGAAGAAAGCTGAGTGCCGAAGAATCGATGCTTTTGAACTGTGGTGTTGGAGAAGACTCTTGAGAGTCCCTTGGACTGCAAGGAGATACAACCAGTCCATTCTGAAGGAGATCAACCCTGAGATTTCTTTGGAAGGAATGATGCTAAAGCTGAAACTCCAGTACTTTGGCCACCTCATGCGAAGAGTTGATTCATTGGAAAAGACTCTGATGCTGGGAGGGATTGGGGGCAGGAGGAGAAGGGGACGACCGAGGATGAGATGGCTGGATGGCATCGCGGACTCGATGGACGTGAGTCTGAGTGAACTCCGGGAGATGGTGATGAACAGGGAGGCCTGGTGTGCTGCGATTCATGGGGTCGCAAAGGGTCAGACACGACTGAGCGACTGAACTGAACTGAACTGAACTGAATGACTAAATATGTGGACCATCTTTCATGGGCTTACTTATTTGTCATCTATGTATTTTCTTTGGTAAGGTGTCTTTTCAACCACTTTGACCAATTGTTTTTAAACAATTAAATTGCTTTCTTATTATTGAGTTTTTAAAAACATAACCTCACCAAGCAATTTCAGTTTTCTTTGTGGGAAGATTTTTATTTTATTTTATTTAAGTCTCCACTACCCCTTCCCTTTTTTTTTAGCCTCTTGGCCTGGAGAATATTCGTTCCCCGATCAGGGATCGTACCCTCTAACCTCAGAAGTGAAAGCACAGAATCCTAACGACTGGACTGCTAAGGAATTCCCAAGGGAAGATTTTAAACCAACAGTTCCATTTTTAAAAGAGATATAGGGCTATTCAGGTTATCTTCTTATTTGGTGAGTTTGGCAATTTGTTTCTCAAGGCATTTGTCAAAGGTACTGGCATAGAGTTGTTCATTATATTTCCTTAATATTCTTTTAATCATTGGATTGATTACCAATCATTCATGTTTTCTAAGTTATACATTTAAGGCTATAAAGTTTTTCCTCTGAGACTGAATTGGGCTCTATTCCACAACCTTTACACCAATAGTGTTCTCTTATATTTATTATATAAAATTTGTCATCTGCTCTTTTACTCAAAAGTTAGTCATTTGAAGACTCTTATTTTGAAAACTAAGACAAATACATAGTTATAGCTGGTGACATCACCACCCCTCTCTCAGTAGTTGATAGAAATCTAGAAAATCAGTTGGGATGTTAAAGACGTCAATATTATCAACCAACAGAATCTAACTGGCATTTATCGGACATTCCACCCCCAAGAGCGAGCCACAACATAGAGTTCTAATTGCCATATGGTCATCATGGTCACAGCAAGCCCCCAGGAATCACCTGAATGTACCTTCTGCTAAAATGCTCAGGGAATATATTCCATGGTAGCCAGAAAACAAGCATCAGCAGATTTAAAGGACTGAAATCATAGAAGTTGTGTCTCTGACCACAGTGGAATCAAACTAGAAGTCTTCAGCATAAAGATAACAAGAAAATCCAAACACTTGGGAAAAACACACGTCAAAATCATCAGCAGGTCAAAAGAGGACATCTCAAGGGAAGCTACAAAATAAGTTGAACTGAATAAAAATGAAAATACAACATATAAAAATGTGAAAAATGTCTGGACAGCAACAAACACGGGGTTAAGAGGGGAATTAATACCATAAAATGCTTATATGAGAGAAGACTATATAAGAATGCATTTTTCAAAAAAAAAAAAAAGAATGCATTTTTCAAATGAAAAAAAAAAAATGTAAGCTTCCACCTTATGAACTAGAAAAAGAAGAGCAAAAATAAATCGAAAGTAACCAGAAAGAAATTCTAAAGGCAGAAACCAATTAAGTTGTAAATACACAAAAATAGAAAAAATAAATGAAACAGAATGTATTTCTTTGAAAAGATTAATCAAAATGACAAACTCGTAGCAAGACTGATAAATGGGGACATCACTACAGACCTTGCGGACACCAAAAGGGAGGTAAGGGAGACATACAAACAACTGGAAAGCATAGTGTGATGGTTCAGACGAACTGGAGCAAGCCCTGGGAAAAGTACAAACCCCTACAACTTACCCAGTTTAGACTGGGTCGTGGGAATAGCCCCATAACTATTATGGACAGTGACTCCATAGTCTCCCAAAGGTCTGGCTCTCCCAAAGGAAGACCCAAACAGCCCAGGTGGTTTCATGGAGAATTCTACCAAACATTTAAAGAAAAAATGTACACAATCTCATCCATAAAACAAGAGGAGGAAATACCTCTCAATTTGTTTCGTGAAGTTAGTATTGTCCAGACACCGTAACCAAATAAAAGGCAATACAAAATAAGAAAACAGGAGACAAACTTCTCTTATGATACAGCTGCAAAAACCTACAGCTAACACTGTATACTTAATAGTGAAAGACTGAATATTTTCCCTGTAAATTAGAATGAGGCAAGGCTGTCCACACTCACCGTCCTTATGCAGTGTAGGATTGGGTAGAGTTTCTAGCCAGTGAACAAAGGCAAGAAAATATAAGGCATTCATATATGAGAAGAAAGAAATAAAACTGCCCCTATTTCAGATGTTACAACTCTCGATGTAGAAAATCCCAAGAACACTAAAACAAACAAACAAACAAACAAACCCTCCTAGAGTTAAATTTTCTTTTTGTGTAAAAAGAGAGTTTGGATTTTTTAAAAGAATGCCATATTCCTAGAAACTAAAACGTGCACTCTCCTAAATAACAGCTGCTAAAGAGATAATCACAATGGAAACTGAAAATATTGGAATTGCCCAACAATGAAAATATGACACGTAGAAAGTTGCAACACTGAAGGGAAGCTTATAGCCTTAAAAGCATTTATTACAAAACTGAAAGGGTTAAAAAAAAGTATCTAAGTATTCAATTTAAGCAATTACAAAAGAGCAGAGTAAATCCCAGAGAGCAGAAGGAAGTACCAAAGGTAAGAACAGAAAGGAAAGAAATGGAAATTGACTAACAAAAACTCAGAACTGGTATTTTAGGGGATTTCCTTGGCAGTCCAGTGCTCCCAACTTAGGGGATGTACGTTCAATCCTTGGTTGGGGAATAAAGATTCCACCGGTCATGCAACATGGCCAAAATTAAATGAATAAATTAATTACTTTTAAAAACTATTGCTTTAAAAAGATGTATCATATCATCATACCACTAACATGTCCAACAAGGACAATGAGAAAAGACATGAATCTGCAATGAAAGAGAAAAACATATAAAAGAAATATTAGATATTGAAATTTTTAGTGAATCCTACAAACAACTTGATACCAGTACATTTGAAAGGGAAAAAGAAATGGGTAACATTCTACAAAAACACAGAGAGACTGAATATACTGGGACCATGACTACTAGCAGGCTTCCTAGGTGGTGCAGTGGTAAAGAATCTGCCTGCCAATGCAGAAAATGCAAGAGACGCAGGTTCAATCCCTGGGTGGGGAAGATCCTCTGGAGGAAAAAATGGCAACCCGCTCTGGTATTCTTGCCTGGGAAATTCCATGGGCAGAGGAGCCTGGAAGGCCACCGTCTAGGGGGTCGCAAGGAGTCAGACAGGACTGAGAATGCACCTGTGCGTGCACACACACACACACACACACACACACACCCCGACACCCACACCCACACACAGAGCTACTAGATACGCCAACAGAACTCAGCCAGCCCCAAACGGCCAGGACTTGGCCCATACCTGCCAGCTTCCCTAATTTCTACCTCCACTTCCGGCTCAGGACCAATCAGAGAAAGTCAAGTACGCTGCTGTAACCAACCAGATGGGTTGCAGCACCTCCAGTCGGCTGCCCACAGCTTCCCCAAGCCCATATCCCCTCTCGGGGTGCACCTGAGCCCCCTTGAGCTCCCTTTCACGATGGAGCTGCCCCTCTGTCTGCCTTGAGTCTCTCCAGCATGCAGGTGAGGGGCTACTTCCCCATCAGAGCCAGGTGAGCGCTTAGCCTCTCTTGTTCTCGTTTACATGGCCTTTGGTTACTGCCACAATGTTTGACCGAAACTCACACACAAGCACACCAGATACGGCTGATTTCACCGGTGAGTTTTTACTGTGATCGTGGAACAGAAAACTCCTTGTCTTAAAAATTTCAGAGACTGGTGGTCCAGTGGTTGACTCTCAACTTTGAGGAGGAATGAAGAGGGAGAATGGGTTTGACTTCAGATAGGGGAGGACCCCTCATGCTACCTGGCACAGCCAAAAAAAAGTTAAAAAAAAAAAAAAGGCTAGCATGGAAGTCTGCTGCTGCTGCTGCTGAGTCACTTCAGTCGTGTCCGACTCTGTGTGACCCCATAGACGGCAGCCCACCAGGCTACCCCGTCCCTGGGATTCTCCAGGCAAGAACACTGGAGTGGGTTGCCATTTCCTTCTCCAATGCATGAAAGAGAAAAGTGAAAGGGAAGTCGCTCAGTCTGTCTGACTGTTAGCGACCCCATGGACTGCAGCCCACCAGGCTACTCCATCCATTGGATTTTCCAGGCAAGAGTACTGGGGTGGGGTGCCATTGCCTTCCCCGAGCATGGAAGTCTAGCAACTCCAAAACGAAAGTTAAAAGACCAATCTAATTCCTGATGGTGAATGCAGAAAACCCAAAGAAACTTTTAATAAATTGAAGTCAGCTATATAACAAAATATGTTAGACCTCTGACCATGTTGGGCTTACAGTTGGGCTTTTCAATGTCAGGAAACTGATGAATGTACTTCCCATTACAGGATAAAGGAAAACAAAATCCACGATCATCCTAACAGCTGCAGAAGGAGGACTTGAAACAATTGAACACTCATTTGTGATTTTTTTAAAATCGTCTAGCAACCTAGAAGAACAACTTGTTGATCTGATAAAGGGCATTGCCTTAAAAAGATACAGTAAAATTAAAGACCACAAATTATGGGAGGAAAGACAGACATTTGATCATACAACAATTTTTGGTATTATGCATGGCAAAACATTCCATAAAGAAATACATACAAACATGCACAAACAGATCGGAGAAAACATTTGCAAAGTATATGGTAAAAAGTTCCTAATATACTAACTGCTCTTACAAATCACTAAGAAAAAAATCCACCTGATAGGAAAATGGGCTAAGATTACAAAACTTTTCTGGGCTGTAGACCCTGCCCTGGGCTTCCCCGGTGGCTCAGCGGTAAAGAATCTGCTTACAATGCAAGAGACACGGGTTCGATCCCTGTGTTGGGAAGAGCCCCTGGAGGAGGGCACAGTAGTCCACTCCAGTATTCTTGCCTGGAGAATCCCCATGGACAGAGGAGCTTGGTGGGCTCCATAAGGTCACAAAGAGTTGGACACAACTGAAGTGGCTGAGCACACACACATGCAGAGCCTGCATTAATCAGGAATCTTTTGATTACGTAGTACAGAAACCCAGTTCAGACTGGTTTATGCATGGGGGAACGTATTGACTCACCTGGACATAAGGCATGACTTAATCCAGGTGTGTCATCCATCTCTCTTCCTGTTTCAGTCTGACTTTCCCCCACATGGCTTCATTCCTGGGCAATCTCTCCTCAAATCCTGGCTGCATTGTGCCAGCTCAGTGTCTCCATGGAGAAAATGACAGCAGGCCTGGGTGACTTCTCATTGCCCCCCACCTGAGCCATTTGCCCCCGTGAATCAACTTCAGCTGCCAAGGACAGACTGGCTGGGTTTCTAACCTCTCTTAGACTAAGAGTCGGGAGAGAGACCCCAAAGGGAAACCAAAATACTCTTACCAGAAAAGAGCCAAGGACTGCAGAATGTTATGTGGGCAAAAGGGGGCTCAGCCCATCCCAATCCTATTTAGAAATTAAAACAGGTCTGGATGGCCTTTTGCTCAAAGAATTTCTTCTTCTACCAAAGGATTTGAAACATCTATTGTGTGCTTTTTTTCCATGAAAAAAAAATTGTATTAGGTTTTGTAATCAGTACCACAATCTATTATGTACTT
The DNA here is from genome assembly GCA_006410675.1 of Oreotragus oreotragus. Taxonomy (NCBI): domain Eukaryota; kingdom Metazoa; phylum Chordata; class Mammalia; order Artiodactyla; family Bovidae; genus Oreotragus; species Oreotragus oreotragus. The sequence continues at coordinate 309,765 of SJYX01002715.1, read as the reverse complement.
TTAAACACAGAGTACTTGCCCTTCTGGTGCCTCCAGATGCGGATTCTAATTAACTAATTGCATAAACGCCATGGAAGCAAAGTAGGAAAGGACTTCTGGAAGCCTGCCTGTGTTTCTGGGAGGAGCGAAGAAAAGCAGGAGGGAGGCAGGAGAGCTCCATGTGGAGAACCTGGTGCTTGCCAAACCCCTGCAGTGGGCAGGAGCCTGGGGGCTGAGTCCCAGGATGGAAGCCAGTGGGTGGAGGGTGGAGGGCAGAAGGTGGGCCAGCAGGGCCTGGGCTATGAGGTCAGACACTGTTAGAGGGCCTTGATCAGGGCTGTGACTGGGTCAGGCGTGGATATTAAAGGATTCTCAAGGCTGGAAGTTCATCAATTAAATATAGAGTCACCATGGTTGTAACTTTAGTCACCAAGAGTTGCTATGAAAGTGAAAGTATTAAGCCACTCAGTCGTGTTCAGTTCTCTTGGACCCCATGGACTATAGCTCGCCAGGCTCCTCTGTCCATGGAATTCTCCAGGCAAAAATACTGGAGTGGGTAGCCATTCCCATCTTCCTGACCCAGGGATTGAACCCAATTCTCCCACATTGCAGGCAGATTCTTTACCAGCTGAGCCACCAGGGAAGCCCTAAGAGTTATCATGTTGCCTAGCAATTCCTCTTACAGGTTTATTCCCAGAGGAATGAAAACACGTGTCCACATGAAAGGCTGTTAAATGGGTGATCACAGCCGCCCTATCACAGTCGCCAGAAGTCCGTCTGTGTATGAAGGGATAAACAAATCGTGGTCCATCCATTCAATAGGTGGACCTACCCAGCTTTTAAAGGGAATGAAACCCTCACACCTGCTAAAACACAGCTACACCCTGAAGACAATCAGTTCAATTCAGTTCAGTCACTCAGTCGTGTCTGACTCTCTGCGACCCCATGAATTGCAGCACGCCAGGCCTCCCTGTCCATCATTAACTCCCGGAGTTCACTCAGACTCATGTGCATCGAGTCGGTGATGCCATCCAGCCATCTCATCCTCTGTCATCCCCTTCTCCTCCTGCCCCCAATCCCTCCCATAATCAGGGTCTTTTCCAATGAGTCAACTCTTCGCATGAGGTGGCCAAAGTACTGGAGTTTCATCCTCAGCATCAGTCCTTCCAATGAACACTCAGGACCAATCTCTTTTAGGATGAACTGGTTGGATCTCCTTGCAGTCCGAGGGACTCTCAAGAGTCTTCTCCAACACCACGGTTCAAAAGCATCAATTCTTCAGCACCCAGCTTTCTTCGCAGTCCAACTCTTACATCCATACATGACCAATGGAAAAACCATAGCCTTGACTAGACAGGACCTTTGCTGGCAAAATACTATCTCTGCTTTTGAACATGCTATCTAGGTTGGTCATAACTTTCCTTCCAAGGAGTAAGCATCTTTTAATTTCATGGCTGCAATCACGATCTGCAGTGATTTTGGAGTCCCCCAAAATTAAGTCTGACACTGTTTCCACTGTTTCCCGATCTATTTCCCATGAAGTGATGGGACCAGATGCCATGATCTTCGTTTTCTGAATGTTGAGCTTTAAGCCAACTTTTTCACTCTCCTCTTTCACTTTCATCAAGAGGCTTTTTAGTTCCTCTTCACTTTCTGCCATTAGGGTGGTGTCATCTGCATATCTGAGGTTATTGATATTTCTTCTGGCAATCTTAATTCCAGCTTGTGCTTCTTCCAGCCCAGCGTTTCTCATAATGTACTCTGCACATAAGTTAAATAAGCAGGATGACAATATGCAGCCTTGACATACTCCTTTTCCTATTTGGAACCAGTCTGTTGTTCTATGTCCAGTTCTAACTGTTGCTTCCTGACCTGCGTATAGGTTTCTCAAGAGACAGGTCAGGTGGTCTGGTATTCCCATCTCTTTCAGAATTTTCCACAGTTTATTGTGATCCACACAGTCAAAGGCTTTGGCACACATTAAGCTCAGTGAAAAGAGCCAGACAAACTCATAGAGACAGTGTATTAGCACTTGCCTAGGGCTGGGAGGGATGGAGGGCTGAGGGATGGGGGCTAGAAGGCAGGAGGTTTCCTTTTGAAGTGATGAAATGTTCTAAAAATGAACTGTGGTGACAGCTGCATGGCTGTGAACACACTAAAAGCCACTGAACTGTGCGCTTCGGATGAGTGAATTATATGGTATGTGAATTACGTCTCAACAAACAGGGACTCAGAAACAAAACAGGGACTTCCCTGATGGTCCAGTAGTTAAGACCCTGCCTTCCAATGCAAAGCACACAGGTTCCATCCTTGGTCCAGGAAGATCCCACAGGCCACGAAGCAACTAAATCCATGAGCCCTAAAACCTTCACGCCACAGTGAAGAGTAGCTCCCACCTGCCACAAGTAGAGAGAGCCCGCGAGCAGCAACGAAGACCCAGTGCAGCCAAAAATAAAGAATGATTTACCAAAAAAAAAAAAAAAAGGATAGTCCTCGCAGGTAAGTTAAAAAACAGAAGCTGGGTGGAGTGGGGGACCCCCTGGAAACAGATGCAGTCCACTGCTGACTCGGGCCACATCCCGGGGGGAGGAGGCCACTGCTCTCACAGAAGTAGCATCCTCTCGCCCACAACGTAGCCCCAGGCAGAATGACAGGTAGAATCTGTGAGGCTGGGACAGAAGGAGCTCCCCCACTTCCACATCCCACCTGCCATCTGCCCGGGTGCTTTTGTTTTTTCAGTCTGATGGGTTTAATTTTTCTTGTGAGGTAGTTCAACCAATCTCAAGTATTTTCTGACATAAATTCAGTGGAAGTTTCAATCTTGCCTCTTTGGGTGTGTGTGGAGTATGGTTTATTAAGCTGTGCCTTAGCACAGGTTCCTGGGGCATGCCCACGGTGCTTTTAATGGACAAGGCCCTGATGTGGTGCAAACTTTTCGTGAGCAATGACACCAGGAAGTCGACAGCTAGGTGGCTGTTGTACACAGCTCCTCATCTGTCATCTTCACTGGGCCAACAGCCACTGCCAGACACAGCAGCTTCTTCATCTGGAACTGGATTGTGGATTTCACTTCATCAGCTTCGGCCACCATGTTCCCACTGTGGGGCAGCAAGGATGGGAGCTTGCCAGCCTTGTTCAGATCTGGGCCCAGGATGTGTGGGATCTGCTTAATCAGAGAGAGACCCTGAGGCCAGAAAGACATCATACTTCTTGGCCAAGTTCTTGCTCTTGTTGAGTCTCTTCAGCACCTTGCTGTCCATGTGGGGGATATCCAAGCCTTGGCCTTATCACAGTGCTGCTGGTCCCCCAGGACACATACTTGGGCGGGGAGTGGACACCACAAGCGGGGCATTAAGTCTGACAGTGCCTGGGAGGCATTGTCCCTCTGAGGGTCATAGTTCTTCAGGCTGCCCTGAAGCTCCACCACCTCCAAACACTTCCAGGGCTTGTGTTGTCCCCAGACACGACTTCCTGCACTGCCTTACAGAGGGTGTCTCAGGAAACTGCTGCTCGTGGTTCCCTGAGCCGTGAAAACCAGAAAAGAGTTGCCTCTGTTTTTAATTGGAGGATAACTGCTTTACCATGTTGTATTAGTTTCTGCTCTACAAAGGACTGAATCAGCTATACGTATACATATATCCCCTTCCTCTTGGACCTCCCTTCCACTGCACCCTTCCCCCCCCATCCCACCTCTCTAGGTCATCACAGAGCACCGAGCTGAGTTCCCTGGGCTATAAGAAGGTTCCCACTACTATTTTACACATGGTGGTATATATATGGGGCTTCCCTGGAAGCTCAGATGGTAAAGAATTACCTGCAATGCAGGAGACCCAGCTTCGAACACTGGGTTGGGAATATCCCCTGGAGAAGGGAAAGGCACCCACTCCAGATTCTTGCCTGCCGAATTCCATGGACAGAGGAGCCTGGCGGGCTACAATCCATGGTGTTGCAAAGAGTTGGAAATGCCTAAGCAACTAACACTTTTTCGCTTTCAGTGCATGTATATCAATCCCAGTCTCCCAGTTCATCCCACCATCCCCAGTTGTTGGACCCCAGGTGTGTCCCACCTAGAAAGTCAGCCCCTCGGGAGGAGGGCTGAGTGCTTTCTCCGGCTGTGTCCTTCCAGCCGTGAGGTCCATCAGACCTGGCTCAGCTGGGCTCCCTGTGGTTTGCTAAGTGAATGAACAAGAGAACATGAGTGAGTGGGTGAGGGAGAAAATAGATGGGAGAAGCGGCTGGGCCTGGGTGGGTCCACCCAGCAGGCCGGTTGCCAAATGGAAAGCTGGCCACTCCCCGAGTGGCCGCTGGGTGGCAGCCTGGTGACACTGTGGCCAGGAGGGCTCGGAGCCGGAGGTGTAGGGAGGCCGGCCCAATGATGGGGAGGACTGCTGCCTAGCAGGGGCCAGCGGGGCTCCCCTTTGCCAGGGTGCCTTCCAAGATGAAAGGAGGGTGACCAAAGGAAAAGTTGGCTGGAATGTTTCCCAGGAACAGCAGTGGTCTAGAAAGTATTAATGCAAAACTCCAAAAGGCGAGGGTCTAGATCCCATCAAAGCCGGGGTAAAACCCAGCGCCTTCAAAGAGAGGGCAGTGGCCTGGCCCAGGTGGGAGGAGAGCTCAGGTTTCAGGACAGGGTCTCCTCCAGACCCTCAGGCTTCCTGGAACTCAGCCAGCCTTAGGGAGAGGAGATATGACCCAGGTCCATGGCCGGACAGTCCGCAAGCATCGCCAGTGCCCAGTGTGGGCTACTGGGCTGATGGGAGAGAGGATTCAGACATCAGAGCCTTACTTATGGAGGAGGGGGCAGGCAGGATGGGGGAGGGCAACCCACGAGGGCTCACAGGGTACCATGATCAAGCCTGGAAGGGCCAGCGGGTGACTGGGTGGAGAGTGCAGAGCCATTCCCTGTGGTCTGAGAGCTGGTTGGGAAAGATGCAAGGGGGCAAGACCAGACCCTGTGGCCAGTCTGTCCCACGGGGAGTATCTGTCTGTTCTGAATGTTGCTGGGGACAGTGGGCGTTCTGCAGCAGGGTCTCGATCCCAGCTGGCTTGGGGGCAGAGTGTGGAAAGAAGGCTCTGGCTGCCTTTGGTGAATAATTTTGGGATGTGATGGTGGGGTTCCAGTGGAACAAGGGAGAGCTGGGAGGAGAGAGGGCTTCAGAGGAAAGCCATTACTGTAGGCCCTGGGGGCACTGGACACGTGGTACAGTGAAGGGGTGCTGAGAGGGGCCTGGTCAAGTTTCCGGTGTGGTCTCCCAGGTCTTTGCATCCTCCCTTCACCCTCCAAATTCCCTCTCTGCCCTGTGGGCGACCAGCTCCTTCTTCACATAAGTCAACTGGGCCCAGCTTTATTTTCCAGACCCTAGGAGGGTGACCAGGAAGCCCAGGACCCTGGTGGGGCTCCCTCTCTTCCAGCAGCCAACACAGAGCCCCCAGTGAGGGGAACTGGAGGACTAGCCACCCTTGCCCACACTGCCACACAGGGCCACTACAGGGGCCACACCTGGCAGCAGTGGTAGCTATCTGGGGACACTCTGCACCCTGGTGGGGGCGGGGGCACTCACCTCCCACAACAGGTCCCAGTGGCCAGGCTCAGCCCTGGACCCCATCATCCCTGGAGGTCTGGTCACTGAGGGCTCCACAGGCCACCCCCTCCAGAGGGTCCACCAGGACCCGGTGAGGGTCAGGGTCAGGCTGGACCCTAAAGCATTTTGTTTTTCCATCCATTTATCCTTCCAGCCAGCTAGTTGAGTTTCCAACAACTCACAACCAGAAACATCTTTCCTGTTTTGCAATATTGGAGTTGGCGGCAGCAGCCACAGAGACAGGGCCCCAGGGCAGAGGAACAAGCCGCCACTTCCCCTCTGATGAGGATGCAGGAAGCGTGCTCCCTGTGTGGGTGCCTGCAGGACGCTGAGGGAGGAGCTGGCCTGCTGCGCTCAGGAGCCCCGCTTGGTCGCTTGGTCGAGTCGGTTGTCGAGTTCACGGCTGGTGCTGGTGGCAGTCATGTCCCGGAATTAAACTGGGGTATGAATTTGCTGTATGGCTCAGGAAACTCAAACAGGGGCTCTGTGTCAACCTAGAGTGGCGGGATGAGAAGGGAGATGGGAGGGAGGTTCAAGAGGGAGAGGATATATGTACACCTATGGCCAATTCATGATGAGGTTTGACAGAAAATAACAACATTCTGTAAAGCAATTATCCTCCAATTAAATAAATAAATAAATTTTTTAAGAGTCAAAAAAAAAAAAAAAAAAAAGGTATGACATGTACAAGCCTCCCTGAATCTTAAGACTTAAAATTTTTTTCATTGTTGTAAAATACAATAAAATATAACAAGTAACATAAAGAGAAAGCCCACATGCAGCAACCAAGACCCAGCAGAACCAAAAACTAAAATAAATAAATAATAATTAAAAAAAAAATAGAGATGCTCTAAACATGAACATACACATATCTGTTCAAGCCCCATATTCAGTTCTTTTGGGAAAACACCCAGGAGTGGACTTGCTGGATCACATGGTGATTCCATGTCTAACTTTTTAAGGAGTCTGTGTCTTAGGTCTTTAAGACTCTGGATGCCCCCACCCAACTGGGAGGCCTCATGGTTCCTCTGCGTCTTGGTCTCAGGGTCAACACCCTCACCTGCAGCTCTGGAGATATCTGAGTGGTCTCCTCTGTCCTGGGTTGAGGCTCGGGTCTGGAGTGTCAGGGAAGGGTCACCCACCCTTGACCTTTCTAGGAGATAAAAGTGAAGCAATGCCCTCACGGGCTGCCCACCCCGACTCCCTGAGGGGGCTCCTCTAACTGCCCCAGGACTCTACCCTGTCATCCACGCCCTCATGAAGTCCTCTCTCCTGAGTGCAGACTCGACTTGCCTCTAGAAGGTGACAAAGTGACAGGAGGTCCGTTGTGAGACTGGACATTAAAGACTGGCTGCCATCTTGCTCTGGCCCCCAGGAAGGAGCCGCTGTGTCCCGCCAGCACCCAGCAAGGACCTAAGGACGTGACAGCCATGCCATGGGGCCTGGGAGCTCCCTCCCAGGGCTTTCCTTATTGCTCTCGTCAGCTGCAGGTCCTCTTGCAAATACATCCCCCAGCTCTCCTGTTTCCCAGACTCTGTCATCCTCAGTCTCCCACGAGCCATTCCAACAGCATCCTAGGACCCAGTCTAGGTGTCCTTGCCAGGATTTGGAAAATACCCTTATCAATACCTTCCCGTTCCCCATGCAAGTTCCACCCCTCCCAGCCCAGATGCTCAATATCCACTTCCTCTGCTCCCGGGTCCTGCTGATACATGCCTGCCTGGCCACAGCTCCCTGGAAAATGCTCCATCTCTGCCCATCATCAGGCCACATGAGACTCGCCCCTCATGACGGTCAGGGGCTTGGAGGGGAGGCAGGCGGACCTGGGGAAGGACGCCTACCTGGTGACACCTGTGTGGCCTGGGCAGGGGCAGGCTGGTCTCCTCCAGCCAGGCTTGTGGCCACTTCTGCTGCCAGTAGTTTCGGGAGGTCTGAGTTCCGGGGCTGAGGGTTTCCACCCTGACACCCGATCTGGGTTGCAGGGTCCACCCTCTGCTATGGGTCCTGACATTGGCCCAGGAGACAGTGAAGCACAAACGTCCCTTCCTTTGCGGCCCCACGGACCTCCCCAGAATCGAGTCTTTGACCGACTACCTGCAGACCTGCCCTCTGGCTTTAGGGGCTGTGACCCTACGTACTGCATGATGGCTCTATGAGTGTCTTGGGGCTGCCACAGCGGCTGGACAGACTGGGTGGCTTGAACTACAGAGTTTTATCAACTTACAGTCTGCGGGACTTCCCCTGTGGTCCAGTGGCTAAGACTCTAAACTCCGAGTGCACGGGGCCCAGGTTCAATCCCTGGTTCCCCCATGTCACAACTAAGAGTTTGAGTGCCACACTGACAATCACACATGCTGCAATTAAGACCCAGTGCAGTGCTCGCTTCGGCAGCACATATACTAAAAAGACCCAGTGCAGCCAAATATATATATTTATATATTAAAATTCACAGTCTGGAGCCTGGATGCCCAAGACCAAAGTGTACAAGGCTGGTTCCTCCTAGGACCTCTCCTGGGCACGCAGGCACCGCATTCTCCCTGCGTCCTCACACGGGCGTCCCTCTGTGTGTGTCTGTGTTCTGATCTCCTCTTCCTATAAGGATACAGTCAGATTGGGTTAGTGTCCACTCTGAAGGCCTCGTTTTACCTTAATTACCGCTGAAAACCCCCATCTCTAAACACAGTCTCATCCCAAGGTGCTGGGGGTTAGGACTTTAACATGCACATTTTGATGCTGTTGCTTTTCCGTCGCCCAGTCGTGTTAGACCCTTTGCGACCCCACGGACTGCAGCATGCCAGGCCTCCCTGTCCTTCACCATCTTCCGGAGTTTGCCCAAGTTCCTGCTCATTGCATCAGTGATGCCGTCCCGCCATCTCATCCTCTGACACCCTCTTCTTCTGCCCTCAATCCTTCCCAGCATCAGGGACTTTTCCAGTGGGTTGTCTGTTCTCATCAGACTTCTGTTCATCAGATGACCAGACTACTGGAGCTCCAGTGCGGTCCTTCCAGTGAATAAGCGGGGTTGATTTCCTTTGAAATTGACTAGTTTGATCTCCTTGCTGTCCAAAGGACTTTCAGGAGTCATCTCCAGCATTACAGTTCAAAGACATTAATTCTTTGGTGTTCTGCCTTCTTTCCTATCCAGCTCTCACAACTATACATGATCACTGGGAAGACCAAAGCCTTGATTATATAGACCTTTGTCAGCAGAGTAATGTCCCTGCTTTTCAACACACTGACTAGGCTTATCATCGGTTTCTTACCAAGAAGCAATAGTCTCCTGATTTCATGGCTGCAGTCACCATCCGCAGTGGTTCTGGAGCCCAAGAAGAGGAAATCTGTCACTACTCTCACCTTTCCCGCTTCTATTTGTAATGCAGTAATGGGGCTGGATGACATGATCTTAGTTTTTTTAGTATTTAGTTTTAAGTTGGCTCTTTCACTCTCCTCTTTCACCCTCATCAAGAGGCTCTTTAGTTCCTCTTTGCTTTCTGCCACTATACACATTTTGGGGGGATACAACTCAGCTGGAAACAGAGGAATCTGGATCTCACTGTGGCCCTGAGCTGGCTGACCAGAAATTTCTTCGAGGCTTCAGGCCGCTCGATGTCCAACCCTTAAAACTTCTGTTCCCTCCCCCTCATCTCTCCGATGCTGAAGACAAGGCTCAACCAGTGTGCCCCTGCCCACCCGTGGCTCAGGCCAGTCCACCCTAGGTGAGCAGCTGTCACGACCCCATCACCAGCCACCTCGAGGAATGGGAATGGTGGATAAACCCCAGCTTTGTTGCTCCAGGGTTCCATCAATTCCCACCTCTCAGAGGTTGAGGCCGTCACTCAGAGAAGGCATCAGATTTTTCCTGTAGGAAGTCCATGGCATAGAGGAGCCACTGCAGGTGAGCTCTGGGGCCAGCTGGGAGGATGGGTGACAGAAGCCTGGGGAAGCTAGTTAAGGAAGACCAGCTGGGCCAGCCTGTGGACCCGTCTGCACCACTGGGAGGAGACACAGCCCTGGAGGCAAAGGGGAACCGTCAGAGGCTGTAAGAACACGGTGTGGTGGGCAGAAGTGAGGACAATCCATAAATGCTTACGCTTTGGGGCGAGTCTGACGCAAGCAAAATCCCAGGCTTCACTCCCTACACTCTGGCTCCCAGCCCTGCAGGACCCCTCCCCATCTTCTCCAGCCTCCTTGTCACCCCCTTCTCCATTTCACTCGGCCTGGGCTCATTCTGCAGGAGTCCTTGGGTCCTGCCTCCTCCATTCCCACCTCACCTGTGCTCTGCATCCCGCCCTGATGGCCCAGATAGGGGCCTGGGCTTGTCTGCCCCCTTCACCCTGAGCACCTGGGTCAGGGGCCGCAGCCCCGGGGCCCCTTCCTGTTGCTCCCATTGCGCTAAGTGATTTGATTTGATTGAGCCATGCTGGATGCCACCTAATGTGACTTTGCTGAGCCTGACGACCTTGATGGTGGCTCAGGGCAAGAGTCAGCCAGCAAGACAGAGGCCAGGACCCAGAGGGCAGGGGTCACCTGGGGAGAGAACGACAGCCAGGGAGGGAGGACACTGCACCCCTCAGTCAGCCCAGGTTGAAGACTCTCGACTGGCCACTTGGCTTCCAGAGCCGCAAGCTCCTCATCTGTAAAATGGGAGTGGGGATCCCAGTCCTCTGAAGAGACTATTCTCTAGGTCCAGCGTCCCATTTGGTCAAGACAGAGGGTTCTGGGCCTCCTCTGCCCCCACCTTGGCTGAGGGTCCCCAGGCCGGCTCAAGTTCTTCAGCTACCTTTTCTTAAAGAGGCCAGATCCCCACCACCACCCTCCAGGGAGAATTCAGAGAGGCCGTGTGGGAGACGTAGAAAACAAACTTGTCCTTACCAGGGGGAAAGGAAGGAGGGAAGGATAAGTTGGGAGATGAGCTTCCCTCGTGGCTCAGATGGTAAAGAATCTGCCTGCAATGCAGGAGGCCCGGGTTCAATCCCTAGCTCAGGAAGATTCCATGGAGAAGGGAACGACGACCCACTCCAGCACTCTTGCCTGGAGACAGAGGAGCCTGGGGGTCACAGAGCTGGACACGACTGAGGGACTAACACTTACTTGGACTCGTCACACCCTACTATACATAAAATATACAGAGCCTACAGCATAGCTCAGAGAGCGCCACTCGGTGCTCTGTGAAGACCGATGCGTTCAGTCGCTCAGTCGTATCAACCTCTTTGTGACCCCATGGATTACAGCCCACCAGGCTCCTCTGTCCATGGAATTTTCCAGGCAAGATACTGGAGCAGGTTGCCATTTCCTTCTCCAGGAGATCTTCCCAACTTGCATCTCCTGCATCTTCTGCATTGGCAGGCAGATTCTTGACCACTAGCACCACCGTTGGAGAAGGCAATGGCAGCCCACTCCAGTGGTCTTGCCTGGAGAATCCCAGGGATGGCGGAGCCTGGTGGGCTGCCGTCTATGGGGTCGCACAGGGTTGGACACGACTGAAGCGACTCAGCAGCAGCAGCCGCAGCACCTGAGAAGCGCTGTAAAAATTCATATGGGAACAGACCTGGGTGACCAGGGGTAAGCTGACCCTGATCCATATGGGAACAGACCTGGGTGAACACCAGGGGTAAGCTGACCCTGATCCATATGGGAACAGACCTGGGTGACCAGGGGTAAGCTGACCCTCCCAGAAGATGGGCAGGTCCTGGGGGCCCTAGAGGCTGTCTAGACTTGGGGGTGACTGTGGCTGGTTATGGTGAGCCTAGCTTCTCATTGTTCCCGGCTCCCCCACACCTTTGAGCATACCCCCTACCCCCTTGGAGGTGGGATCTGGGCATGGCGCATGTGCACAGTGGCCACCCCAGCCTCAGTTTATCTGGAAGTCACAGATGGAGACTGGAGGTCATTTCGGAGTAGGGTGGTCCGAAGGGTGGTTTTGGAGTAGGGTGGCAGCAGGAGGGTAGCCATGGTGTCCAACAGGCAGAGGAGGCCTGCATGGAGGGCAAGGAGAGGCAGCCTCCACCGGATTCATGGCTGTGTGAATGGACACGCTTGGAGGGGCGCTCAGGCCACTGACCACCTGCTACCACGGCAGTGAGACCTGGGAAGACCGCTGAGGCCAGAGAGCGGCAGGGCCGGCAAAGTCCACTTGCAGGAGTTTCTCTTGTAATCAAAATCAAGATTAGGGGAGGAGGAGCTGGCAGGTCAGAAAGGTAGGAGGATGAAAGAGAGGAGGCTCAGAGAGGAGGGGCCTCAGCTCAGACCCGCCCCAGGAGGAAGGCTCCACTCCATTCCAGACAGGTTTCCACCAACAGTGACCCAACACCTTTTTCCTTTACTGTAAGAAAATACCGGGAGTTCCCTGGTGGCCGCCTAGTTAGGATTCTAGACTTTCACTGCTGTGGCTGGGGTTCAACCGGTGGTCAGGGAACTGAGATCCTGAAAATGCAGAGTCCTCAGCTCTGGACCCTGAGCTACCAGGGAAACTCTAAATCCTGCTAGAGATACTAAAAAATCGGCACAATAATTTCAAACAGCAATGGGGGCAATATCTAGGGAAATAGCACTATGTCTATTTTAAAAAGTGAATGTGTATTTAAAAACCTTCCTACAAAAAAGACAGTCTGGACCCAGATGCTTCAGAAATGAATTATATCACTGTTTAAGGAAGTAATGGGCTTCCTGGTGGCTCAGGGGTTAAAGCGTCTGCCTGCAATGCGGGAGACCTGGGTTTGATTCCTGGGTCGGGAAGATCCCCTGGAGAAGGTAAAAAGTGAATGTGTATTTAAAAACCTTCCTACAAAAAAGACAGTCTGGACCCAGATGCTTCAGAAATGAATTATATCACTGTTTAAGGAAGTAATGGGCTTCCTGGTGGCTCAGGGGTTAAAGCGTCTGCCTGCAATGCGGGAGACCTGGGTTTGATTCCTGGGTCGGGAAGATCCCCTGGAGAAGGAAATGGCAACCCATTCCAGTATTCTTGCCATGGACAGAGGAGCCTGGTGGGCTGCAGTCCACAGGGTCGCAATGAGTTGGACATGACTGAGCGACTTCACTTCACTTCACTTCAAGGAAGTAATAATACCAATTCTATACAGACTTCCAGAAAACAGAAGAGGGAGGTATACTTACCAGCTCATTTTATGAGGCCAGTAACATCTCGATACCAAAGCCAGACAATTTTCTTATTATAAGAAAATAAAATTACACACTAAAATCCTTAACGAACACAGATGCAAAAGCTCTTCATAAAATGTCAGCAAATCTAACCCAGAAGTACATAAAAAGGAGAATATTTCATGACCAAATGAAATGTATCCCAGGAATGCAAGGTTGGTAAACGTTTGAAAGTCAGTATTATTCAGTACAACAATAGAGAAAGACAAATCTCACAAAAAAACAAAGACATCTGATAAAATTCAACATTCATTCATGATTTAAAAAAATCTCTCAGCAAACTAAGAGTGAATGGAAACATTCTCAAATTGATAAAGGGCAACTCTGTAAAACCTATAAATAACATCATACTTACTAGTGGAAAATTGAATGTTTTTCTCCCAACAATTGGGAATAAAGCAGGGATATGAGCTCTGATCACTTTTGGTCAATGTTGCACTGCAGGTCACAGCCTGTACAATAAGTTACCAAAAAATAAATAACCAGGCACACAGATTGTAAAAGAAGAAAACATCCTTTCTCACAGACTTCATGGTCACCTCCATAGAAAAACCCAAGGAATCCACACACACAAGTAGAACTAATAAATGAGTTTAGCAAGGTCATAGGATACAAAATTAACAGATGCAAACATCAGCTGCATTTCTATACAGTAGCAATAAGCAACTGGAAGCAGAAATTTTACAAAATTATCCTTCACGTATAGCATCAAAAATCATGAAATACTCTTCCTAACAACAGCAACAAATCTGTATGACCTGTGTACTGGAAATGATCAAACATTGCTGAGAGAAATTTAAACAGACCCAAATAAATGAAGAGATACATCCTGTTTGTGGCTGGGAAGATTCAATGTTAAGATATCTTTTCTCCCCAACTTAATGTATAGATTCAACTGAATCTCAATCAAAATCTTGCTTTTTTGGTAGCAACTGACAACCTGATTTTAATATTCAAATGAAAATGCAATGAACGTATAGTACAAAAACATCTTTGAAAGAGTTGAATAAAGCTGGAGAAGAATTCCAAGACATGCTACAAAGCTTCAGTAACCAAGAGAGCATAGTATTGACATAAAGATGGACACAGAGAACAATGAAATAGAAGAGTTCAGAAAGAGACCCACAGTAAGGGTCAAGAGATTCTTTTACAAAGGCGCTGAGGTAACTCAGTGAAGAAAGACAGTCTTTTCAGTAAATGGAGCTGGAGCAACTGGGTGCATTTGCCAAACAAACTCACGTTGTACCGCATGACAGGAGAGCTTACCATAAATCATAGATCAATGTGTAAGAGCTGAAACGACAAATCTGAAAGAGAAAACATGGGAGAAAGGGTTCGCCGCCTTGGATTAGGCAAAGATGTCTCAGATGGGGCACAAAAAGGACAAGTCCTGAAACAAAAACATGATATTTGGATTTCATCAAAATTAAAAACCGTCTGCTCTCTGAAGAACAAATAAGAAAGTAGGAGAGCAAGTCATTGACCATGAGAAAATATTTACAAAACATGCATCTGGTGAAGGACTTGCATTGGAACATATTGGAAGTGGAATGGCTGAAAAATCAGAATCAACAATTCAAAAACCCTGAAGAGCTTGAGGGCCTAGAAGGGGACGGGGAAATGGCAGCTCTCCCTCAAGGCCATTGGAGATGCAGGACGGTGAACCTGCTCAAGACAAGAGCTTGGAGGTTTCTTATAAAGTCAGACATGGGCCTGGGAACCACAATCCCACCCCGAGGTATTTCCTCTGGAGAAATGAAAACATGTGTCCACATAAAGATCTGCACACAACCGTTTAGGGGAGATGAATTGACAACGCCCAAATCTGAGAACAACTTGAGACTCCCATGGTGATTCAATGGTTAAGGCTCTGCGCTTCCAGTGCAAGGGGCGTGGGTTCAGTCCCAGGAAACTAAGATCCTTCATGCCATGTAGTTCAATCAATACACACACACACACACACAAACTGGGAACGACCCAAATGTCCATGTCCACCAACTGGATGGATAACCAAAATCTCAGGCTACCCATCCGGTGGAACAAGACTCGGCAACAAACAGAAGTAACCACTATTACAGGCTGTATCACTGGTGGATCTCAAAAACTTTGCCATATATGAGAAGCCAGATACAAAAGACTACATATTCCACTTATATGTATTCTTGGAAAGGCAGACCCATAGGCCCAGAAATCAGGTCAGTGATGGCCAGGGGGCTGGAGGGTGAGGATGGACTACAGGGGGTCATGAAGGAATTTGGGGGCAACAAAAAAGTCCTATATGTATTTTTATAGTACACTTTTGTAGCCCACCCCCAGTGTTTTTAAAAATTTTGTTTATTTATTTTTGGCCACGCTGGGTCTTGACTGCAGCACTCGGGATCTTTGATCTTCATCGCAGGACATGAGATGAAGTGTGGTGGTGTACAAATGCTTAGTTGCAGCATGTGGGATCTAATTCACTGATCAGGGATCAAACCTGGACTCTCTGCATTGGAGGACAGAGTCTTAGCCACTGGACCAGCAGGGAAGTCCCTATTTTTAATATATTAGACCAAAACTGGGAGAGTTGAGTTTTTCCTAGGTGTTTACATGTCTATGGGGTTTAAGTAAAGAACTCCATTGTGATCCCCTCGAATAATAACTAAATACTCACTCCCCCACCCAGGTCAGCACAAATGCAGCCCCAAAGCATATTGCTGAGCAGAAAAACAGATATATCAGAGCTGGTGTTTTAAGAACAGGCCATGGAACTGTAAATCAACAATACTTCAACAACAACAACAAGAAAAAAAACCTGCCACAGATATCATGCATCATTTCTATATTTGTGCAACAGCAGTATGGAAAACTAAGGGAGAAACACCCAGTTTGGAGCAGTGGGAATTTTAGGGGGAGGGGTAGGGAAGGTCTGGGAACATCCAGGACTTTAAGAAGAAAATATCTACAGTAACCACATTCTTCACTCTATCTCCTCATCTGCAGTATTTTCTTTATCAGAACCTGACGTCACAGCAGGACCATGCAGATCTGCTGGGTTGTGTATTGTCCGCCTCCCTCTCCTAAGATGTCAGCTTCCCTCCATCCCCCAGCATCCAAGACATAGGAGGTGCTCAGTGGATAGTTTGAATCATCTTGATTTGCTCTGTACAGCATTATCCCAACTTCCCAGCACCCCAACCAGGGCCCTTGTGCCCCCTTCCCCCACCTCAATCCAGAGGCATCATAACCTTCTGCATTCGTACCCTAATTGTGGAAATTTTGCTGGTGAAAGTGTCGGTGGGTGACCTGGAGCTATGATTACATTTCCTTCTTGATAGAATTTCTTGGTGTTTCTAGAGGGTGCTGGCCAACAGAAATATTTTTCATCACAATGGTGAACCAACGTGTCATTTCAAACATCTTGTAACCACATTTAAAAAAGAAAAGGAACTGGTGAAATGAAGGCTTCCCGGTGGCCCAGTCGGAAGGAAACTGCCTGCCAGTGGAGGAGACACGGTTCAGTCTCTGGGTTGGGAAGATCCTTTGGAATGGGAAATGGTAACTCACTCCAGGATTCTTGCCTGGGAAATCCCATAGACAGAGGAGCCTGGCAGGCTACAGTCCGTGGGGTCACAAAAGAGCTGGACACGACTAAACAACAATACCTTTTATTTAGCCCAATTTGTCAGGAAGAGGATTGCTTCAACATGTACCAGCACACACGATTCATGACACTTTATGTTCTATTTTTATACTAGGCTTTCAAAATGTAGTGTCTTCTTGACTGGATGGCGCCCCACTCCATGCTGGGTGGCTCAAGCTTGGAGCTTCTTAAGAAGAAACTGTGTGGGAAGTTAAGAGTCCTCTGGTGTCTGGAAATGTCCTTATTCTGCCCCCGCAACCTGTGGCATCACTTGGAAGATGGTGGTCCTGGTGCAAGGACATGAGGTGAGAAATCCTGTCACTGAGAACATGGCTCCCTCAGCTGCAGGCAACAGGCCTGATGCCACACTGAGCAGCGCCCATTTCCAGGAGACCTCTGTTCACACTCTAGAAACTTTCCATAGCCTTTCTTTATTCTGAGACGTTTGAAACTTCATGAGGATGCAACATGGTTGAATTTTTTAATCCCTCAGCTGGTTTGCTTCTTTTATTGTGCCGGGTAGTTGGCAGACTTTTCCACTAGGAAAGTTCTAGGAAGAACTTCGTATTACTTCTTCACAATTGTCTTCCTCCTCTGCTGGTCTTTGTTTGGAAACTCTGTCCCTCTGACCCTCCATATGGATCCTCCACCATCCCTTATCTTTTCTTTCCTAGTTTCTGTCTCTCTGATTTTTGTTCTTTCTTCTGTGAAATTTCCTCACCTCCTTCTTTCAATCCTTCTACCAAATTTTTAAGTTTTCAGGTATTATTTTGTACCTTACAAGGACTCTTTCTTGTTTTCTTCCTGTTGTCTGAGGTGCCCTCTCCTAGTCGCGTGGATGCCTTGTCTTTCCCTATCTGAGGAAGACCGTCTGAAGTTTCTCTCTGATCCCTGAATTAGCTCTTGTTTCCTCTGCTGTCCTCTTTTCTGTTGGTTCTCCGTCTCTCAAGCATGTCTGAGCGAGGCACCAGGATGCAGTTTGGAGCTCATTCCCTGGAGTGGTTGGGGGCATACCTGAAACAGCTTTGGACTGTTCCCTTTTTTGATTCCTATGTCCTGCGAATGGTTGAGTAGTCTGACAGGCCCACACAATGGAATACTAAGGGCCCACATACCATGGTGTTGAGAGGACTTCTTATGAAGATGGGGAAATGCTTATGTTACCAGCTATGCGGGGATACCTTGACATAAAACTCTATCAAAAGCAATGAATTACGGCACAGTAAAGAGGTCTGAAAGGAACCACTCTGTGAGGTTAACAGCTGTCTCTCTGGGGGTGCCATCTCTTTTCCCTCTGCCCCCTTTTCTGCAGCTCCCAAATCCAGGGTCCCTCTGCCCTGGGTTTCTACCAAGAACCACCCTGTCTGGCCACGAACCACCCTGTCTGGCCACGAACCACCCTATCTGGCCACGAACCATCCTGTGTGGCCACCTCTTTCCTAGCCACTTATCATCTTCCCCCCAGAACTTGAGGCTGGGGTGTCTGCTTCGTCGGCAGTACTAGCTCACACCACTCAGCCAAATGCCTAAATTGAACTCTGGGTGTGCCTCCAGAGCCCACAGCGCAGACAGACGGGACAGCACTCCCGAGGCTGCAGAGGGCAGCCCCCAGCCCCTCGCCTGCCCTGGCACATGCGAGCCAGCACATCTCCAAGGCGCCAACGGGACTCTCAGGGACTCAGTGGTAGACAGGCCCCT
The DNA here is from genome assembly GCA_006410675.1 of Oreotragus oreotragus. Classification (NCBI taxonomy): domain Eukaryota; kingdom Metazoa; phylum Chordata; class Mammalia; order Artiodactyla; family Bovidae; genus Oreotragus; species Oreotragus oreotragus. Next base: position 291,723 of record SJYX01002715.1, on the reverse strand, counting down.
TCCTCAGTCCCCAGACCTCCAACACTCCATGGGAAGGCCCAGCCCCCTTCGTTCCCAGTTTCTGGTCTATTTATGTCTTATGAATTCAGTTATGTAAATAAAGATGGCCCAGCCCAGGGAGGTGCCCTCACCCCCATCTGTTCCCTCTCCCTCTACCTTCTGCTCCCCACTGTGTCCACACGTTTCAGGTATGCTCCCCCACCCCCATATCATACACTCTACATTTATTCTTTCTCATCTCTTCCTGCTAGAACCCAACTGGGGCCACCCAGAAGCTCCCCCCAGACTGCCGGGCCTCCACCCAACCGAAACATCTTCAGGAAAATAAGGTCTAGAGGGCCTCTCTGAAGATCACACAGCAGGGATGACCTTCCCAGCTCCTCAGGTTAATCCCACATCTAGGAAGAACCTCTAGATTCTCCCCTGAGCCTCACAGACACCCAGAGTGGTGCCAGTTACCCGGCTCATAGTGAGGCAGGAGCCCAAGGTCACAAGCAAGATTCCACCTACTCAGATCAGTGTGGTCCCAATGGGTGTCCCACCCCCAGAGAGGTGGGAGGAGAGCTGGAAGAGAGGTGCCAGAGGAGGGGAGAAGAGCGTGGAGGATGGTGGTCTTTTGGGACCCGTCTCAGAAAGCTCCCCGCCCCCAGCACTCGCACAGTCAGCCCTATGCAAGCAGAGCTCCACTTTCTGACCTTTGCCTTCTGGCCATTGCCTGAACCAAAACAGGCTGCTCTGGGGGCAGGGTTCCAGGTGGGCTGGTAAGAACGGGGGTCTGGAGGGCACTCTCAGTAATACTCCTCCATCCTGAGCCTTCAGACAGTGGCAGGGCAGGTGTGTAGAGGTCAGGTTACCAAGCACCGACCACCTGTGGGCATGTCATGGGGTGCTGGGACCAGCTTCAGCTCTGCTCTGGGGGCTGGAGGGTGGGGGAGCCATGGGTAGAGGAGAACCATATGCTCCAATGCCCCCCTACACCCACACAGAAGTAGAATTTAGAGAAGGGCCCCAAAGATAAAGGACAGCATCTAAGAAAGAGCTGACCCAGCGGGTCAGGAAAGGCACCCAGGACAGCAGTTGACAGTGGATTCCAGAGAAACGTGAGAGGGAGAATTAGGATTTGATGATGGGCTGGAAGCCTCAGGACCCCTGCCGGGTGTCCAGCTGGTGGGTGGGCCGAGGAAGCGCATCCAGGAAATGGCAGCGGGCCAGTGGAGAGGGGTCCTGACGTGGCTCTGGGCATCTAGCAGTGTGAACACCAGGAGACCTGCGTGGTACACGGGGAACTGTCCAAGGGAAAAAGGAGGAGAGTGCAGAGAGGAGGTGATGGGAATGCCAGCCTGGAGACCATGTCCATGGGAGAACGTTCCATAGGAGGGCATGACCATCAGGGCCCCCGGATCCTGAAATGCCAGCAGAGATGAGGCCCCAAAGTGTCCATGTGGTTTGGTGACACTGAGGTCACTGGGGACTGACTGCTGGGGTGTGTGTAGGGGTGCAGGTGAGGAAGTGAAAGGGGTCCTGAAGCAGCAGCTGAGATGTGGCTTTAGACCGGAGGGGTCGGGGGAGAAGAGGACATCAGCAGGTGGGTGAATCTGGGATCTGGCGTTAGGAAGGAGGAGTTTGTGGGAAGGAGAAGAGCGTTGTCCTCTCCAAGCAGGAGAAGCGGTGGCCAGGCACTCTGGGCAGCCGGCTTGGCGTAGAGGGTGGGGTTGGGGGCTGTTGGATGAACTGCGCTGGAGGGGGCTTAAGGGAGAAGACTCCCGGGACACCGGGCTTAAAGAGGCATCCCAGGGGCCACCCTTCCCCACCCTTCCCCGCCTGGCGTGGGCTCGGCCCGCGGAGGGCCTTGGCCCCCGCTCCAATCTAGCTTGCTCTGGGCGCTGGAAGGGTCACCTAGGAGTCACGTTGAGGGCTAAGTGGAGCATCAGTCCTTCCCGCAATCAGCACCCGGGGAAAGAAGCGGCGAGGGCCCAGAACGCGGAAAAAGTGAAAGGAAGGGGCAGGGGGCCACAGCCCCCATCTCTGGTCGCGCGCCTGCCACGCATCCCACCTGTCCGTCCACCGCTCCTTTCCCGGCTGGGAGCTGCAATCGGCCCGCCGGGGTCCCCCGGGCGGCGGTCTCCCCAGTGAGCTCTGAGTGGGGAGGTCTGCGGGCGGCGTCCTCGGGGAAAGTCCCGCAGGATAGGCGTCCGCGAGGCAGGTGCCGGCACCGGCGCGCAGGGAGGGGTCTGTCGGGCAGGGGCTCCGGCGCGAAGAGCGACTCGCCGCGCCGGATGTCCCTCCCCCTCCGCCGCCGCCCAGCGTCGCCGCAGCCGGAAAGTTCGCGTGCGGCTGGCGCGGGGCGCGGGCGCGGGCGCGGAGCCGGCGCCGACCCTGATCAGGCAGCGCTGCGGGGGCGAGCGGCTGCGGGCCCCCGACCCGTGCGCGCGGAGGACGGCGGAGAGCGCGGAGAGGCCGGAGCGGCGCGCGGTGAGCACCTGGGACGGGCCCGAGGGCAAGTTCCCGGCCAGGGGCCGGAGGCTGGAGCGCGGGACTGGCTGGCGCGCACCCCTCTCGTGGGTGGGCGGTCTCGAGTCCCGGGTATCACCCTCCTCATCCGTCGGACACCCCCTTCACAACCCCAGGATGCGCCCTTCCAGCTCGGACGGGTCAACCTGGTTCCGAACTACCCGGAGGGCTGAGGGTCTCAGCGCTTCCTCGCTTCCGCCGTCCTCTCCTCCCCGGGGAGCGCGTCCCGGGGTGGGGGAAAAGAGTGGGGTGTCTGTGGCTGCCGGGCGCTCTGTCCTGCTGCCCCCTCCACTCCCGATTCCTCCCTCCAGCACCCCCTCTTCTCACCTCCTCGCGCATACACAGAACCGCGGAGACACCCCCAGAGGCGTGGGGACGGGCGCTGGGCAGCCCTGCTTCACTCCAGCAGCGGCTGCTCCCCAAAGCTGCCCAGCAGTGTCTTGATTACCCGGGTTTCCCCGGAGGGGCCGAGGGGCCACAGCACCCAGCCTGACACATTCGTCTGCGGAGCCTACACTTATCACTCTGATCCGCAGAGAAGGCAGGGCACTGCCCAGTCTGCCCTCTTCTCACCGGGCAGCCCCCACGCACAGGCAGGGCCACAGGCTTTCTCCCTCTACCAGGAACCCACTGACTCCTGATGTCTGAGCACCTGCATTCTCCAGGGTCTCTTCGGGATGTTGTCCACCCTTCTGTGCTGGGGAATGAGGGTTGGTGGGGCAGTAGCACCCTGGCCCACTTCCAGGCCTGCCCTGCCCCCACTGAGTGGGAGAGGACGCAGGAATCAGGCTTTGTCAACAACCTGTGGCCGGTGATCTGATCTCGCCCTGGGGCCATGACCTTCTGCCACTTGCTCTGGTTTCACAAACACCCACCAAGCCCATTCTCACCGGAAGCTGGCAGGCCCCCATTCAGAAGCTGGGGTGACCAGTGCCCACTTCGTGGAGCCCAACCATCCTGGGGGTGGTGGTGGTGTTTTCCCCAGTTCCAGGTCTGGGAGTCTGGGACATCCGCAAAGGAAACTGGGGAAACGGCTGAGCTTTGAGCCCCCAGGAGTGGTGCATTCTGCCAAGCAGGGGGCAGAAGACATGCCCCCCCCCCGTCCCCCAACCTGTGGAGTTGGGGAGGCTGGGAAACAGAGGAGGGGGTGAGCTGGGGCTGGGAGAAACCTGGCCTTCTGTCCCACCTCATCAGTGTCTAATCCTGAGCTACCTGTGCTGGGCAGGTGCAGTCCAGGGCCAGAGAGGGAGCCGGGCCTCCAGGCCAGTGAAGGGAGAAGGCTTGGTCCCTTGCCGTTAGTCCCCCACCCCTCACTGGCTCCCAGGCCGTGCCAGGAAAGTAATAAGGTGGAAGACAGCAGCCCTGCCTGATGCCACAGCCAATGGGAGGCATGGAGGGGCACCTCTGCATCCAGGTCTCAGTCCTCATTCATTCAACAAATATTTATCCCTGGGCCTGGCAGGCTGCTTCTGGGGTTGCAGTGCCCCCCACGGTAGGGAGTGGGCCTGGCCCTGATACTCTGTCCTCCTCTTCAAGTGGCAAAGCTCATTTACTCTTTGGTGATGCAGAGCCAAGGATTTTACAAGTAGGAAACCGAGGCTCTGAGAAGTTAAATTATTGATATTTGCCCTTGGCCCCAGGACCAGAACTGGGCCCTGCAGTGTCCCCCTCTCCTGTGGGGTCAGCCTTACACCTGGGCACTCAGGGCAGGGACCTCAGGACCTCAGCCTTGCACACAGCTGAAAGTCATTCCATACCCAGCCCTCATGCAGAGAGGTGCCTTGAAATCTTGCCCGTACTCCCCCTGAAAGGCATGGGGGGCCTCATCCGTTTCTGCCGCTTCAGAGTCTTAATGAGAGCGGTCATCCTCCTCTTAAATTGGTGGCGGAGTGCTGATGCCCTGATCCCTAGAGCCCTGGGGCCTGGGTGCCTTGAACTGGTTACCCAGCCTGGGATCTGTAGGTACTGAATTTTGTGGCAGAATCTTCAAGGATTCCCAGCCCCATGTGCTAGACCAGAGTAAAGGGTATGGAGAATTGCGCCCCCCACTGCCCTCCCCTGCCCTGGCTGGGGCCCCAGGGCAGCCCATCCTTCCCTCCCCTCTACCCTGGGGCTCTGGTTCTCTCTGCGGTTCCCAGACTGACTGACTCCTACCTGGAAGGCAGACTGGCCCAGCTGTTGCCCTCCCACCTCGAGCTCTCCTAACAGCCCTAGGAAGTCAGCAAGGTGAACTTCCACGTTTCAGATGGAAAAGTCAAGGCACAGCTGGGCCACCCCCCACCCCCAAGCTGGGCCCTGAGGGGGCCAACATCTTGCTTTGGAGCTCCTCACTGGATGAGTCCCGCCGCATCGCCCTCCCCTCACCACCGGCTGCAGGGCATCTGGGCGGGGACAGCGTATCTGGCGGTATCTTTTCTCCCCTTGTCCCCTGCTTGCTGTGCACCTTCCACTCCGCCCCAGCCATCCCTTGTCACTCTCTGCCTCCCCCGCCCCTCCAGCCTCTAGTTATCCAGGCTGCCTCTGTCTCCCTGGGCCAGCCCACCCGGTCTCCCCTTCTCCCTCAGCAGGGCCTCACACAGCAGGCTCTGTGGCCTGGGTGGGCAAGGGCAGGGCAGCAGGCTGTTTGATAAGAATCAGGAGATAAGGCCCCTTGGGCTAGGGACACCTGAATCACCCGTCTTCCACCTGCCTGGGGGCTACTCCCTCGGAAAGCCCTCCGGTCCAGCTCCTCCAGAGCAGCCCTAAACCTTGGCTCCTCACCTAGACCAGGGCCTGCGGACCAGCGACTCCTGGGCCCTGCCTCACCAGGCCTGACCCACACCCTGGCCCAAGGGTGAGGAGCCCCACGGCAGTCTCTCTGGACCCACCACATGGCGTCCCATGCAGGGTGAGGAGGGAATCACAGGAGAGTCCACGTGAGCCGGCCCCCTGAGGGCCCATCTGGACTCCAATGGGAGGAGACTGAGATCCAGGGTTGTCTGGGAACCCTCCACCTTCGGTAGTAGTCTGCGCCCCTCCTCCCTACCTCCTCCCTGGCTTCTCCCAGGCACCGCCTTCCAGCCAGCCAGTTTCATCCATCTGTCCATCCATTGGTCCACCACATGCTCACTCTGTGGCAGGGTACCTGGTGGGGGGACCCATCCACAGCCCTAGAGGGGCCTGCGTGAGGGAGCCCCTCGCTGTGCCCTTGTGGAATTCAGTAGAGCAGAAAACGGACTTTGGAAGCAGTGACACAATGCCTGATGGGGCCGCTGATGCCTCAAGCACAGCTCTGGCCAGGACCAGGCACCTCGGGCCCCCCACTGTAGGAATCATGAGCGGTCCTGCGTCTGAGCCCCCGGCCACCCAGCAGTGCTCATCTCAAAGGAACACGCTGCGGCTGCCTGCATGCTATGCCCCAGGGAACCCAGGAAGCCCCGCTTGAGTCGTAGGTGGGGCCAAGGAAGCCCCTAGACACCCCAGTCCTGGGCAAGGGCGTATGCCTGTGCCAGGGACCACCTTAAGCATATGCCTGGCGCTTCTGGCTCCTGGCAAGGCTGGAACCTGGCCCAGGGCCACCTCAGTAACCACATCCCTGGGGACTAAGTGATGATGGATGGTCCCGGCACCCTACCCGGGCCTGCCAAACTGACTTTCCCAGGGGCTAAGAATAGTGGGAAGGATAGCAAGGGCTGAAGGAGGAGGTGGGCAGTTAGGGAAGCTGCTTCCCCTCCTGACATCTTTGGTACCAGGCAGGACTGCGATCACTTAGCTAGCATGGAGGGGAGGGGCTCTGGGGCCGGCCCAGCCTCCAGACAGACAGTCACGGACCGTGAGAAAGCAGCTCCCCTTGGGTGATGGCGCCAAACCCCCAGGCACGGGGCCAGACCCCAACCCCCAAGTGGCAGAGTGACCACTTCTTGCATCACTTCCCTCCCAGCTCCCACTCCATCAGTAGGATTTGGAGACTCTGAGGGAGGGGTGGTTTTAGGCGAGCAAGATACCCTGCTGATCACGAGAGAAACCAGCTGCGCCTCTTCACACCAGAGCCTGCCCCCCACTGCACAGACCCTGCTGCTCTGATACTCGCAACCCCAGAGGAGCGTGCACCCGTGAGGACCTCTTTGTCCCAGCTGTGCAACCCCAGCCAGATGTGGGGGGCACCTGCCCAGAGGCATGCCCCCCATCCAGCCACGCTACCCCCACCTCTTCCTGCTGCTGCTGCTGGCCTGCCAGGTGAGCACTGCCCGCCCCCTACCCACCAGGCTGCCTGCTCCCCGTGCTGACGCCAGTCTGTCCTCTCTGTCCATCCGTTTGTCCCCGCCCCCCCCTCCCCAGCCAGAGACCCCCTCTGCTCAGGTGATGGATTTCTTGCCCCCCATCCAGCCACGCTACCCCCACCTCTTCCTGCTGCTGCTGCTGGCCTGCCAGGTGAGCACTGCCCGCCCCCTACCCACCAGGCTGCCTGCTCCCCGTGCTGACGCCAGTCTGTCCTCTCTGTCCATCCGTTTGTCCCCGCCCCCCCCTCCCCAGCCAGAGACCCCCTCTGCTCAGGTGATGGATTTCCTGTTTGAGAAATGGAAGCTCTACGGTGACCAGTGTCTGCACAACCTGAGCCTGCTGCCCCCGCCGACTGGTGAGCTCCGCCTTCGGCCCGAGTCCAGTGCTCTCCTCGTGGGAAAGCCCTGTGCCCCCAGCCCCACCCACCCACTTACAAGTGAGGAAACTGAGCCACAGAGGAGCTAGTGACTAGCCCAGGGCTACAGATCAGGGTGTCTAAGAAACGGAAGAACTGCCCCAGAACTGGGGTGCTTCACCACCCTCCTCTGCTGCTGGGCACCAGCCCTCCACGCCTGAGGCCTGGACACAGTCTTCGCTCCCATGGAGGCAATGTGTGGGGGAAGTGAAATGGGAGGGGCAGGCAGAGGGCATCGGGCCTGGTGACGCGCAGGGAGATGGGCCATTATTTGGAGTGCTCAGGCAGACCCGGCACCAGTGTTCTGGATGAGTTCTGAAGATCACTCGGGTGCAGAGAGAGAGAGACTAGGGCAGAAGCAGCCTGGGAAGCCAAGCCATTGTCTGGACGAGGAAGGGGGCTGGTGCTGGGCCCAGAAGGATGGCAACAGAATTGGGTTCAGCCTCCAGGGACAGTAGTACTGCCAGAGGGGCGGTAGGAAGAGGGGCGACTCCCAGGGTGAGAGGCGGGGCATCCAAGGGGAGGTGGCCAGGCACAGCTGTAGCTCAGGACCAGGCTGGACAGAGGCGTCCGGGGCAGGCAAGGTGGTCAGCACGCACTGGAGGGAGCAGAGAGCGTGCCGCAGGGGCCGTGGGTGCCAGCCCCTGCTGAGGAGCAACCTGGCCCTGCCTCTGCAGAGCTGGTCTGTAACAGAACCTTTGACAAATATTCCTGCTGGCCGGACGCCCCTCCCAACACCACGGCCAACATCTCCTGCCCCTGGTACCTGCCCTGGTACCACAAAGGTAACAGCAGGAGGGATGGGGGGGGGTCGGCTGAGGCGGTGGAGCGCGGGGGCGGGGCGCTGACCAGAGCCTGCCCCTCCCAGTGCAGCACCGCCTGGTCTTCAAGAGGTGCGGGCCTGATGGGCAGTGGGTGCGTGGGCCCCGGGGGCAGCCGTGGCGAGACGCCTCCCAGTGCCAGATGGACGACAAGGAGCTTGAAGTCCAGGTCAGTCCGCGGTGGGTGCCAC
>SJYX01002715.1:86643-282278 GCA_006410675.1 Oreotragus oreotragus | reverse complement strand
CCGGGGTGGTAGGCAGCTGGGAGGCCTGTGCTCACGCTGCCCCCACGGCCAGGCAGTGGCTGGCTGCCGGGTGGCCGCTGTGTTCATGCAGTATGGAGTAGTGGCCAACTACTGCTGGCTGCTGGTGGAGGGCGTGTACCTGCACAGCCTGCTGAGCCTCGCCGCTGTCCCCGAGAGGAGCTGCTTCCCCCTCTACCTGGGCATCGGCTGGGGTGAGTGGGCTGGTGTGCAGGGGTCAGGGGTGAAGGCAGGCAGCCCAGGGCCCCGGGACCAGAGCTGTTCTTTCCCCGCCAAAGGTGCCCCCATGCTGTTCGTCATCCCCTGGGCCGTGGTGAAGTGTCTGTTTGAGAACATCCAGTGAGTTATCAGCTGACTGAGGGTGGGCTGGAGAGGGGCTCACCTCTGCTGGCTGGGAGGTGAGCCCAGCCCCGCGGGGAATGGCCACGTGACTTCAGAGTGTGAAAGCGGCTCAGGGGGCCTCTGGCCAGCATCGGTGGGGGGTGGTAAGCAAACCTGGCACGCGGGGTGGAGGTCATTGGTCGTTATCTCCCTTCTTTTCCTGAGGCACTAATTAGATCCACAGAACCTATGGGATGGCGGTGGGGGGTGGCGCACTGGGAGGCTGCCAGGACACGAGCAGTGCCTGCCCCGTAGGTGCTGGACCAGCAATGACAACATGGCCTTCTGGTGGATTCTGCGCTTCCCTGTCTTCCTGGCCATCGTGGTGAGGAAACAGGGCAGCTGCTGGCACCACAGGGAGGGCTGAGAGGCTGCTGGAGTTGCTCCCCCCACAGCCCCCCGCTTCCTCCATCGGCCTGCAGCAGCCCAAGGAGACAGACGGCACCCTGCCTGGGGGGGCAGGGAGGGAGACCTGGCACTCTGCCAGGACACTGGCCGGTGCCCTGTGCCTCGGGCCAGGCTTCTCATCCTTGAGTGGGTGCCCACAGCCCTAGGCCCCGGAAGCCAGGGCCTGGCTGGCTGCCCAACCCACCTCCAGGAGGGATAGGTCAGGGCCAGGGGCTGCCCTGAGCTGTGTCCACCACACACAGATCAACTTCTTCATCTTCATCCGTATCCTTCACCTCCTGGTGGCCAAGCTGCGAGCCCACCAGATGCGTTATACTGACTACAAATTCCGGTAGGTGTGGGGTTGTCGGGGGGTAGGCGGCTTACAGACCTGGACACCCCTGGGGGCCAGAGGGGGTATAGGTGGGTGTGGGGCACCAGAGCCCTGGTGAGGGCCTGGGCCGGGTGGCTCAGGTTCCGCCCCCACAGGCTGGCCAAGTCCACACTGACCCTCATCCCCCTGCTGGGAGTCCACGAGGTGGTGTTCGCCTTTGTGACCGATGAGCACGCCCAGGGCACCCTGCGCTCCGCCAAGCTCTTCTTCGACCTCTTCCTCAGCTCCTTCCAGGTGCCTTCCCGCCCCATAACCGCCCAAAGCCCAGGCCCTGAGCGGCCCTGACCCCACCCCTCTCCCCAGGGTCTGCTGGTGGCCATTCTCTACTGTTTCCTCAACAAGGAGGTAGGTGGCAGAGGCGGGGGGGGGCANATCACTGGACAGGCCAGAACTGGATGTCCTCTACTGGTCTCTGCTTCCACCCCAGCATCGCAGTCCACCTTGCCAACTGAAGCTGGGAGAGATGAATGCCCCAAATTGAGACCATCCAAGTGCAGACACAGCATTTTCCTGACTGTGGCACAACAGTCAGTTCACAGGAAGTCCCTGCAGTCCTTGCTACTCCAGGACAGCTGCGCACAAGGGTGTTGTCTGTCGTGTGGTGGGTGGGCATGCTGCTTGGTAGTCAGTGAGGGCTGATGTTCATGCAGTCAGATGGGCACGCCCTGAGTGCAAGCTGTGGACCCCTGGGGCACAGTGCACCGGATGCAGAGGGTAGAGGCAAATGCAGGAGCATCAGGACTATGGTCATGCCTCATGAGCTGCCCCTGTGGCTGGTGCCATGATGCCCAGTGCAGGGACTGTCTCTTATACACATCTTGGGTAAGGGGCGGTGTCAGGGGGAGTGTAGACACCCTCACCCTACCCCTCAGGGGTGCAAGCCCCTTGTGTCCACCTGCACTTACTGGGCTCAGTTGCCGGGATGCTGGGTGTCAGGCCTGCCAAGTTAGGTCAGCCTCAGCCCTGCACCTAGAGAGGGAGAGGGTCCCAGGTGTCCCATTTTCTGTGGTGACAGAGCCTGCCTGGTTCTATATCCAGGGCACCACACTGCCTTTCAAAGCTGGCAGCTTGGGGATCCTGGGAGGCTGGCAGGGGCAGGTCCTGGGTATGGCCTGACCCACCTGCCCACTCCAGGTGCAGTCAGAGCTGCTACGGCGCTGGCATCGCTGGCGTGAGGGCAAAGCACTGCAGGAGCGCCATGCTGGCAGCCACACAACCAGGCCCCTCAGGGGCCCCCCCAGTGAGAAGCTGCTGCTTACAAGGGGCAGTGGCAGCAATGGGACTAGCCAGGACCCCTCCACCGAGACCCGCTTGGCTGGTGGCCTTCCTGGATCGGCCGAAAACCCCCAGTGAAGCCCCCAGAACTCCAGCTGGGGCTGGACTCAGAGGCCCAGAGAGGCCATCACCAGAAATCTGGAACTGATGTCCAACGGAGGCTAGAGTGTGGAAGCGAGACAGCACCCCTGTCCACACATTTCCCAGTGTGGTGGTCTGAGGGGCACCTGCTCTGTGCCCAGGGGTGGGGGACGGCGTGTGGTGGGAAAGCTGTTCTGCGCACGTGTGCCCCTTTGTCATCCAACAATAAAGAGCTCTGTGTACACCCTGGGTAGAGAGCCGGGCTGGAGGAGGGCTGCGTGGACAGCCCGTACAGGCTCACCCCCTCTAGACTTTTCCTCGCTACCCCATCATACCGGTGACTGGGAGCTGGAACCCCTGAGGTTGTGAGTGGTGGCTGGAAGTGCCTCACCTGCATGTGCTGCCCCTAGTCCAGTTTAGGTGGGCTTACCCCCACCCCCAGCCAGAGTGGATAGTGCCCATTCAGTCTTGGCTCCCCCACCCCTGGAGGGTCACCATTCGCCTGCAGAGGGAAGTGAAGGGCGTTGATGGCTTAGGGGTAAGCCACTGACATCACAGTCCTACCAACCCCACATGAATACATCTGGCTCCCTGCTGGAGCCGCAGCCAGGGCTGGACTCAGGTCCAGTGAGGGCATCACTGGACAGGCCAGAACTGGATGTCCTCTACTGGTCTCTGCTTCCACCCCAGCATCGCAGTCCACCTTGCCAACTGAAGCTGGGAGAGATGAATGCCCCAAATTGAGACCATCCAAGTGCAGACACAGCATTTTCCTGACTGTGGCACAACAGTCAGTTCACAGGAAGTCCCTGCAGTCCTTGCTACTCCAGGACAGCTGCGCACAAGGGTGTTGTCTGTCGTGTGGTGGGTGGGCATGCTGCTTGGTAGTCAGTGAGGGCTGATGTTCATGCAGTCAGATGGGCACGCCCTGAGTGCAAGCTGTGGACCCCTGGGGCACAGTGCACCGGATGCAGAGGGTAGAGGCAAATGCAGGAGCATCAGGACTATGGTCATGCCTCATGAGCTGCCCCTGTGGCTGGTGCCATGATGCCCAGTGCAGGGAGGTGTGGAGCAGGGACGGGCAGGGGTGCTGTTGAGAGGAATGGGCAGCAGGAGCCAAGAGCAAAAGCCAAACGGGCCAGCCAGGTGGCCCTGCTTCTAGGAGCTGGTGGGAAGTGAGTGCTGGTACCTGGGGGAGGGGGTGTTCACAGTCCCCGCCCAGCCACGTGGGCTGGAGCTGCTCAGGCAAAGCTGGGTTAATTGGGGCAAATGAAAGGACAGGAGGCCTCTCAGGAAAGGTAAATAGAATTACTCACCTCCCAGGCACTGGGGCCCTCCTGAGGGGGACCCTGACCTCCTGCCACGGGATACTGCAGGGAGGGAAGGGCAAAGTGAGTTGCAGCGGACTGGGCTCTCCTGTGGCCCAGGTGGGATGAGATGTTGCTGTGATTGGTGGGGGCTGCAGGGCAGCGTGGCTGGCTGCACCTCTGAGGACCTGAGACCCCTGACCGTGAGGCTTCAACCACTTCTTGTCCCAGGCTCCCCAGGCCCTAGCACGCCTCTGAGCCCGTCCACAGGGGCACCCCCTACCGTCCTCCATGCCCAGAAGCCTTGTGGGCACAAACTAGCACAGGGAGGGCACAAGTTCTCCTTCACGCCAGCTGAGCTCAGGGTTGGTGACTGCCCTACAGGTGTGCCCCTCACCCAGGGGCCTCCTGACAGCCCTCCCCATTCTGACTCCCTCTGCCCTGGTCCTCCTTCACCTTGTCCCTGTCCCCAAGGGAACTGGAACAGGCTGGTGAAGTCAAGGGTGGAGATGGGGTGGAGGCTGGGCAGGGGCTGGACTCATCCAGCCAATAAACATCGATTCTGACCAGGCTGTCCTGCAGGTGGGGTGGAGGGGCTACCGGTGGGTGAACCCACTTTCCAAAGCAGGGCCCAGCACCCACACAGCATCACCCTGCATTCAGGAAGATGAACATTCCAGGGTCTCTGCTCCTTCGCCATCTCTGCTTCCCTTCCCACCTCTACCTGAGTCCTTCATCTCATACCCTTCCCCCCAAAAAAAGCACGGGAACTACCCAGCGTGTGTGTGTGTGTGTATAGCACTCAAAGGGACTACAATAAACAAGGATCACACCTAAGGGAGTGATGGGCACCCCCAGGATGGCACTAGTGTGCCAGGCAGAGTGGGTCACTGGGCACATTTACAGGAGAGACACCTCAAGGGGATTCAAGTGACTGAACACCCCGAGAAAAGATTTAGATGACCTCGTGGAGAGTTCAGGTCTTCAGTGTCAGTACACAGAAAACTAAGCAATGCAAAAAGGCAGCAATTAACTTCAAGAACAGAAAGTTGAGCAGAAATCACATTTTACCACATGGCTCAGCTCTGAACACACAGACATCATAACTTAAATACTCAACACTGATGTAACCAAAGTTATGGTAGAGAAAAAAACCTATCTAAGGAGGACAGTGGATGGTACAAACGTGTGTGTAGTGCCAGTGGTAAAGAATCCTCCTGCCAATGCAAGAACCCTGAGAAGTGGGTTTGATCCCTGGGTCGGGAAGATCCCCTGGAGAATGGCAATCCACTCCAGTATTCCTGCCTGGAGAATCCCATGGACAGAGGACGGGGCTACAGTCCATGGGTTGCACAGTCGGACATGACTGAGCACGCGTGCAAATAAGTTGGGCTGGGGTAAGAAGGAAAGGGAAGAACCAAGAGGCACAGTTCATGGATGCTATTGAAAAACAGAAAACACAAAACTATCAGCAGAAAAGCTGAATGTGGTTGCCTCTGGTGAGTCAGGGGTCTGAGGGCTGCACCTGGCCAAACTCTCTGTCTGCCTGGGCCTCCTCCTGGACACTGCAGCAGCCTTCAGTCCCGGGCCCTCCCCTGCGTGCCCTTTCTCTTACCTTGCTCTCCACTGCTCTCAGTCCCCTATCCTGCTTCCTCCTCCCTTCCTTGAACGTAGGGACCCGGTGTCAGGTCCCACCCTTCTCCCTTCTTCAACATTAAAATTACTCCCAACCTGTATCTCCAACCCATGGCCCCTTCAGATCCACACTAGACTCAGCTTCCCATTTGGCACCTTTACGTAAGACATCCAACGGCATCTTGAATTCCACTGCCCACGTTATGCTCCTTACCTGCCCCCTCACCCAGCTTCCTCCTCCTCCGATTCACCAGAGGTAGCCCTCCTAACAGGTCTCCTCACTTCTACCCTGAGTCTTATGGCCTGTTCTCAACAGCAGCCAGAGAAATCCTTTTACACCCAAAGTCTGCTCCAATGAATCCCATCACGCCTATCTCACCTCAGTTTACAGAAACCCAGGGAACAGAGGAGCCTGTTAACACTACAATGATGCAACCAGCCAAAACCGGAATTTGGCAAACTCCAACAACAGGTATCCAGGGAGTCTTCAATCATAAATGGAGGGAAAATATAGGAGGCAGTACTCAGACAGACTGAAGGGATACATCAAGCTGATGCACTTGGCCTTTCTGAGTCTATAACCCTCGAGGAATACATTATTGTCGCCAGTAGGGGACTATGGACTGGGTATTACATGACACTGGGGAATTGTTTATGCTCAATACACACGAACATGCTCAGAGTACATGCTCAGCAAGTACGTGCTAAACTCAGATTTTGATAAACAAGCTTAAAAATCAGATATGGCCAGTCTCCTACAGTAGGTCACCATTCCCTCGTATGGACGATCAGGGCAATAAAATCACCCCCTCCCTGAGGTTTCATGGTAATAACCCTATTCCCGACCAAGTTGCCAGCACAGAATACAAGCAGAGAGAGATGTGTGTGGCACTGCCAAGGGTAGAACGTGATGGAGATGTGAGTATCCCGTCCACCAGGACACTCCCTCATCTCCTCTGCCTTCACTGTCTGAGGGCAGGGGAAGTGTCTCCAGCCACTCAGGGTCGACCAGGCAGCCCACCGTGCTGGTGAGGAGTCTATCACCGCTGCCCCGGAGTTCAACACCCGTTCCCCGCAACCCTGGCACGGCCCATTAACCACATTCCCACCTCTGAAGACTCCAGGCCTAGGCCTCTTTCTCAGAAAACCTTAAGTTGGCTGGGACAGCAGGAATGAAAAGGCCTCGAGGCTTGTCCCATGGGCCCACCCACACAGGGGCAAAGAATCAGTGCTAGCAGGCGAGGCTGGGGAGGGTGGCTACAGACAGGGGAGACCCAGATGCTAGGGGCCCGGGGTGCCACCATTCCCACTTTCCAACCCCACAGGAGGGATGATGACCCAGAGAGGGCTGGGAGCAAAGTCAGGTCGATTTTTAACCAACGCAATTAGATGTTTCCAGTGTGCTGCCAGGGGGCCTGAACACCCCTTCAGGGGGAGGCCTTCCAGTCACCACAGCCCAAATCCTCACTTTAAATGGGAAACATGCAGCAGAGCAGTGTTACGTGCCCCGGAGTTACAGCAAGGCCAGGGCCGTGGCTGTAGGAGGGCAGACATCCAGGCCCCCGCAGTCTTGTGGGCTGAGGGCCCTGTCTAAGAACATCCATGAGGTGACTATCGCGGCAGCAGGCCCTAATACTCGGCAGCAACCCAGCGGAAGGCACTAACCTCCACTTCAGAAAACTGAGGCTTCGAGGCTCAGCAGCTTGCTCAACGCCACACGTGCAGCAGTGGCTTGGCTGGGTTCAGGCCCACCCCTCCCCTTTCCCAACGGGGGATCTCTTGTTGGCTGACCATCACCACATCCTCAGTGGTCTTGGACATGCTGGGTGGAGGGTATGTGTGCCCGTGCGCCCACTCAGCCTCTGGCCACAGGGCCCTGAACCCCAGCCAGGCCACATCCACCTCCTTCCAGCCACAGGCATGGGGGCTGTGTGGGTGACCCAGCCCAGCAGGCACTCAAACCCTTGGCAGGATGCCCCATAGGTCTCTGGGGAGCAAGCAGGCCTGTGCGGTTACAGAACTTGGCTCAGGGCCTGGCACCAGCCAACGCCCACTGGCTGCTGCTTATTGCATGAACCATCCTTCCTGCGCCCTCATCCCTGGGGAACCCCCTCCAGGAAAAGACGTCTCCCAGAGCCACCTGTGGGGCCGCTGGAGCCCCAGAATACTCTTAACAGGAAAGGCTGTTCCCGAAATAAATTCTGGTTTGGCTTGTCTGCCAGGGCTACGTCCAGGTCTGAAGGTCAAGTGCACTGGGGCTCTCCAAGTCCAGCAGCCAACCTCCCTGGACAGCAGACAGGCCATCCCCCAAGGACCCAGTGCTGCTGAGGGATGTGTTACCTCCAAGGCCCCCAACTCCACCTCCCACTGCCCTCCAGAAGCCCAAGCCCCCTCGTGGAGCCCAGGAATCAGATGGAACTTCTGGGCCTTGGACTTCCAGCCCCGTGTGGGCAACCAAGACAGGGGCCTCACAGACCAAGTTGCCAAGCCAATGCCACCCCACCTTTATTTACTGGTCCTCAGGTTGCAGTCAGACACCTGGATCTACAGGGCACGGGAAGAAAAAAAATGGCCCTGAAGACCCTCCCAACTCACCACACAGAGCAGGACCCACTGGGTAGCCTCGGTCAGCTCAGGCCAGCCCCACTCCCCTTCCCAACGGCGGGCCACACTTGGCTGCCTAGAACCCTTAGAGGGGGCACCCAGCAGTGTGCCAGGCCCGGAGAGCTGGTGTCATCTTGAAGCTGACAAGGAAGGACGGGGCCAGGCTGGACAGTGGGGTGGGGGGTCAGATGCTCCCCGTGCCCCGGCCACAGATGCAGCAGGGGTTGGTGAGGGACCCGTGCTGGGTGTGGGCGGGACCACCCTGTCCTGGCTCCTGGCCACTTCAGGACAAAACTAGCCCGGTCCCACAGCACAGGAGAAAACAAGGAGGCCCCTCATCTCCCTCCTGATCCTGGAAGTGGCCAGGGGTCAGGGACGGGGGCTGGAGAAGGCGACAAGAATCAGGGTCGAGGCCCTGGGGGCAGGCAGGACCAGCAGCTCCAAAGGTCCAGCCAGGCCCCGGGGGTGGGGTGGGGGTGGGCACGGGCTGGCAAGGCTGAGGCCCTCCTAGAGACAGGGGTAACCTGAGATCCCCCGAGAGGAAAAGAAAGGCTCAGGGAGGAGGGGCAGGCCTTGGCCATCAATCATGCCTGTCCTGGTCCTGGGATTTTCGGCCCACTGGGAGCAAGGACCCCTCCCCCTCCCAGGAGCTGAGCCCACAGGAGAGGCGGCGGCCAGCGGCAGGCTGCACCCAGATCTCCCGGAGGCCAGGGGAGGGGCACTGGCGCGCCTTAGGACTTCTTGGCGTCCTGCGTGTTCCGGCGCTTCAGGTCGCTCAGGTCGATGGGCTTGAAGGCTGCCGAGGGATAGAATGGTCAGTGGTAGGTGCAGGTGGAGAGGCAGGGTCTGTCCCTTGTCCTGCCCTTGCCTCTGAAAGCCCTGGGACCCAGGTCACCCCTCCAGGCTGTCTTGGAAGCAGCAGGTGGGTGGGCCTTCCTGCCCCCTAGTCGGCCCCTCCCGCCCAGGGCAGCCCCACTTACACTTCAGGCTGGGGTTAGGGACCTTCTCCACGTACTCCTCCACCAGGCCCCGCTCGCTGCCCGACATCTGGCTGCGCAGGTCCCGCTCCACACCCTGCCAGGCTGCAGGAATCAGGGGTGGTCAGGGCCCCTGCCCCTGGGCCTGCCATCCGGCCCCATCAGTGTCCGAGCGGACGGCACCTGCTCCTGCCCTGTCCCCTCCGAGTGGCCCTGCAAGCCCCCCGAGCCCAAACTCCCACTTCAACAGTTTCTGGCCCCCGAGTCCAGCC
Organism: Oreotragus oreotragus; assembly: GCA_006410675.1. Classification (NCBI taxonomy): domain Eukaryota; kingdom Metazoa; phylum Chordata; class Mammalia; order Artiodactyla; family Bovidae; genus Oreotragus; species Oreotragus oreotragus. Next base: position 272,947 of record SJYX01002715.1, on the reverse strand, counting down.
TGCTCCTAACCTGAAGTTTTCCTCAACAAACCCTGCTCCCTCGGGGAGCCCTGCCCAAGCCATGCCCCTTTCGGCCTCATGGTACCATGACCAGAGCTGCAGTCACAGAGGCTTATGAGACCCATCAGGGTACAGCACTTCCTCCAGATGGGCGCCCCATCTTTCCCACATCCTCCGTCCCCTACCTCCCAGCACAAACGCTGTGCACACGTGCTCACACCTCCACCACACCACTTCCAAGACACCCCAGGTTCCCCAGGGTGCGCCATCTTCCACGGCTCCCCCCTTCCCAAGCAAACGCCACTGACTCCAAACTTTGCCTCTTTCGGGGTGCTGCCGTTCAGAACACCATGGTGCTGACCATACACACCCACGGCCAGAACTGGGTCTCCACACCCCACACGAGTACAGAGGGGTAGGGGCTCAGGGCAGCTGGCTGCGGACACCCCGTGTACCTTCGTAAATGAAGCGCACATTCTCCTCGTGGGCTGGGGTGAAGATCTCGCTGCTGTTGGGGGGAGACCGGGGGCTACTGTTCCTCTTGCCGTTGTAGACAACTCTGGAGACGGGGGAACTGGGGGGAGCCCAGCCCGTGAGGAGGGGCTACAAGGCACAACCCCCCCACACCTGGAGATCACTCCATTACCTAAGACCCACCTGGTCATCGCTGGGGCCTCTGGTCCTCGCACTCCACTGCCGGATCCCCTCGGCCTCTGGAAGGGAAGCCCCATGACACAGGAGTGGGATAGAGGCCACCCTGCCACCCTCTCCAGAAGGGGTCCAGGGATGGGAAGGGCGTGAGGGCATTTGCCTCTTCCCTTTAACTGTGATCTCCCTGCCTTCCAGGAGATAGGGTCGAGCCACAATCCAGCTGGCTAAGGGTACAGTACCGTTAGCCAAATGCAGCCAGGGGCCACCAACAGGCCCGAGTCAGAGCAGCTGGAGCTCCAAGTGGACCCCGCACTTGGACCACCACGACCCAGGGAACACACCTACCCCAGGGTCGGGAAGCCCTGTTGATATTCCCAGTTCAAGTCTCCGAACACCACTCCTGACAGAGCGCAGGGCTGCAGGAAAGGCCTGCAGTCGTCCAGTGCCCTCACGGCCTACAGGGCCTAGTAGCTTGTTTCCACTGAGCCTCAGTTTCCTATCTGTAAAATGGGGAGGTGCTTCCCAATGGGAAAAGTGCCTGCCCGGGTTCCTGGTCCCAGGGTGTGACAGGAGGGCTGGGGGAGGGCTGTGAGCCTGGAGGAAGCCATCAGGCCAATCCTAGTGACCGAGACTCTGGGGTGTGTCCTGTTTACAAGCTCTCTCAGCCCAGGAACCAGACAGCCCTGGATGGGGGTCTATTTTTAGACTCAGTCTCAAAACTGCCCAATTGGACAAAGTTCCCTCTCTGGCTGAGGACACACACCGCAGGGTGAGGAAGCCAGTTGCACAGGGCTAGTCCCAGGCCTGGCCTTGCCCCAGAATAGGCCAACCCCAGGTGCTGGGGATGGGGGAAGCCTGGGAAGGGCCTGTGAGCACAAGTGCCTCCCCTCCCCAGCCCCTGGAGTCTGGGGGCCCCAAAATGCTCAGAGCATGTAGCCACAGGCCCTCCTGAAGACCCTGGAAGACGAGACCTAGTGGATACTTCCTCTCTGGCTCCTTTGGCATTTAAACACCCTCACAGGGGGACTTCCCTAGCAGTCCAGGGGTTAAGACACTGTGCTGCCACTGCAGAAGCCACGCGTTCGATCCCTGGTAGGGGAACTGAGATCACACGTGCTGCACAGCCCAGCTGGGGAAAAAAATCTGCACAGGTAAAACAGCCTACAAGTTGAGGTAGTAACGACAAAGCATAAAGCCAGCTTCCCGGGGAGGGGGGCACATAGAAGTCTATGCCCTCCTAGGAGAGGGGCCCTGCTCCTCACAAAGGGCATTCCATTCCAGTTCTCCTTTCTTGGACTCAAGATCTCACTGCCTATGATTTTCCTGTCCAGGTGCCAGTCCCACAGACACCAGAGCACGAGGGAAAGCTCTCTCTGGGCTGAGGGTGCCCTGGGGACACTGAAGGGGCTCAAGAACACTCACGTCTCAAGGGGCTATTGGCAGTGCAAAGAGGTGGGAGGCTTCAATTAAGCAACAGGAGGGAGGCGCCTGGAGGATCAGCCAGCCCCCGCCCAACCCGGGCTGGCCCCTCCTGCCCAGGCGCCCTCATCCCTCCTGCAGTCTGTCCTCTCAGACCTTGGGGGCCACTTCTTCGGGGTACCTGCCTTCCCAGCATTGTCTATCTCTAGGGCTTCTTCTTTCCAGGGCAGCCTTGGCCTTGGCCTCCTCTGGTCACAGCCTGAGGGCTGCCTGGCCTTTAGGGGTCCCTGACTTTGGTCCAGGGCCCCCGTTCAGTCTCAGGCCTAACTCAGAGGCCAGCCCCTTCCAGCTCCCGTTGCCCTGATGGCACACACACACACGCACACATGGCTCTAGGGTTCTCCGAGTGCCTCACCTGCTCCCCTTGGTCTCTGCATTCCCAAGGCCTGGGGCCCAGGCCCCTGGAGCAGTCAGTCTCCACAGTGGGAACCCACCCCTTGCTGCCCCCACCGGCTGTGCTTCCTGACCAGAGGCTAGAATGTCCCACGAGCCATGGAGCTATGTACCTGTCATCGGGCACCTGTTCCACACAGATGTGCTACTTGAGTTAACGAGGTTTCTAGTGCCCTGGACAGAGCGGCCAGGAAGTACCTTGGCCAGGGGCAAGACACCTGCAGGCTCTCATGTCCTCGGGACTTGAAGAATGAGTAAAAGGACTTTTTAAAAAGGAGTTATGGGGGAGGTCACACCCAACCAGGTCTGTCTTTAATGGCCTGTGTCCTACCAGCTGGTTCCTACTCATGAGGAACCCCCGAGTCCTCCGTCTTCTCCCAGCAGCTTGGCCTCCCGCCAGGGGCCTTTCTCTTAGGACCTCGGGCTGGCCCTGCCCCGTCCCCATGGATACTCTGCTTCCTGCGGGATGCAGGGACACCAAGGCTTCACCTGAGTGTACCAGCAGCTTCCCGCGAGGCCAAGGCCTGCTGCTCCCCTGAAGACAGAGGGACAGGGAGCTGCACTCGCTCACCTTCATCACCTCCTCCAAGGAGCTGGGCCCCCCATGCTGACCCCAAAGGAAATTTCCTGGAAAAACCTAACAAATATGCACGCCCCATGACAGCCATTCCAGTTCCAGGATGTACCCAAAGGAAAGGGCCTGGTGGCTACTGAGAGGTGCACAGGAGCAACCAGAGGAACAGCACTTGTCTGTGCCGAAGGAAGAACCGCTGAAAGGGGCCCATATACACTGGGCCTGTTTCCACCCTGGAAGGTGACGGTTGTAAGTATGAGCCATGGCAACGGCAGGCGAATCATACCACTGATGCTAAAAACAGAAGCCTGGGGACACACGGCTGTCCAGTGGAGAGGGCCGAGCCGCAAAGGCGTGGACAAGGGAGACAAAACAAGGTCAGGGAGGAAATGTCTAAGAGGGCAGTTGGACTCAAGGAAGGCCAGGGCAGAGAGGTGACCGCTGAGCCACCATAATAAAATCTCTAATGACCTAGCATGAAGGGGCTCAGTGGAGCAAGGGGAGGAAGTGGGACCTTCGGCCAAGACTGCCCGTCCCTGACAACTGGTTGTGAAGAGAGGCGTGAGGCCTGGGCTGACAGTGGTTGTATGTGGTGAAGCAAAGGGAAACTCGAGCACATTTACTGTCTGAGCAAAGTGCCGAGCAGGGCCTCTACAGAGGCGACTGCAGAGGAGCCAGGCGACCAGCAGGCTGGGGAGAATGGCATGCCTGGAAAAGCGCCAGGGACACCTAACAAGGCCCAGCAGGCCATGAGAGTCCCCTGAGGTTGGAGTTTCTAGTCCATCTGGCCAGTGGGGAGGGAGTATCTACTTCTGCAAACATCTCCCTCCTCTTGTTTGCTTTCCGACTTTTGTTTACCATGATTATCAGGGACAATTATTTCCTGAAGACTGGAGCTCAAAACCTCACTACATATACTACATCCCATCAACTCTGAAAAACTTTTTTACCCTCTTAATAGCTTTGAAATCAGGTTGTATCTGGCAATTGCCAGCACAAAGGTTAGCACCGTTTCTTTATGCTCAGTGGAGCTTGTGAGGCCCAGCTCACACTACTGAGGTCTCAGATCTGATGATGCAAAGAGCTTCCCCTCAGCCCACAGACCCCAAGCCTCCACCTATGTGTATGTGCTCTTCAGTTACTTCTTCCCATTTCCACCCATCCGACATCCACTGCTCACTCTCCAATCCACGTCGGGACAGTACCCTGCACTACCCTTCTCCATCCCTGGAGATGCCAGCATGATCTTCCCAAAACCTGCCCCACCCAAGTCACTTCCCACTCAGACACTACCAGGGCCTTCTACTGCCATCAAGCTCTCAGTCTGGCCATAATCTAATTCACCAGGTGTGGGTGTCACCAGCTACTGGGCTCCCAACCCATCCCAAACCCAGTCTGAGCCACAGAGCCACCTCTGTGGCTGCCAGAGTCACAGAGAACCACACAAAGCCCCCTGGTGTACTCCACAGGCCTTGACTGTGGTCCACAACAGCCTAGCCCATAGCAGCCAGTGGGCTACATGCTCAGCACCCGGCAGGATCCAGAACCCCTCCGTGGCGGGGGGTGGGGGGGGGTGGGGTCATCCATCGCTGCTCTGTCACCCCTGAGCAGGTCTCTTCCCTCTACGGGCCATGGAATCCCCATCTGAGCCAAAACAAGCCCCAAGAATGTTCACCAGGCCTTCCTGCTCAAAGGGACCCAAGTACAGCCACATGAAGCCACAACCTCAAACAAAATCTCTCTGGCTACTTATGCAACGAGACAGTGGACAGGGCAGTCACAGAAGGAATGTATCATGCAACTGGGCATTTCTGAGCGTAAAAGGGCTGCTCTTGATTATGAAGCGTGAGCCAGGACAGCTTTGGGTAAACTGAACGCAGAGTTTCCTCAGGCATGGTGTAGAGCCACAAACATATGATACACTGTGGAGAGGCAGCAGCCAAGGGCCAACTGTGGAGCAGCCACTGCACTGAGCCAGGGAGAACACCAATAAACCCCACTTTGGAGGTTTAGGGGATGAGGCAAACTGCCACTCAGCAGAGTGGGGTCTGGGCCCCAAGAGACTCCCAGCCTCTCAGCCTCCCAGGCCACAGAAAGCAGGGCTAGGCTAGGATGGCTGAGCTGCCCTGAGCACCCCAGAGACTGCCTCTGCCTTTGCTTGTACCCCTGGCAGGTTCCAGACCCCTGGCACCAATGTGGTTCTGCTTAGAGACAGGGAGGGATGTTGAATCTATATAGCACCTTGCTCTTTCATGGAGAAAAATGGGCTTCAGAGACATCCAGGGAGGAGGAATGCGGGGAAGGGAGCCCAAAGCCCAGTCTCCAGACTGCCAGTCTTGAACCCTTTCCCCACACACAGCCATATGTCTAAAGGCAGGGGGTGAGATGATATTCTGTTGTCTGGAAAAGTGACAATGGATATTCCAGAGTTAGAATCAATGATGCAATTGCAGCCACTCTGTGTTACTTTAAAATTTTTGATAGGTACTCAAATTTTCTCAAGACTCCACTTTCCCTTCATATTCTGTGTCTTTGGGGCTGTCAACAGCCCAGTTTCTACCAATGAGACTTTTAGAAGGCAATCTACCACTCAAGCAAGTACCAGCAGGACACTGCTGTTTTAGATACCAAATGGGCCTGGCGACCCTTAGAGAGACCCAGGCGAAGCCTCTAAGCACTGCACCACCCTCTCTCCCTCTTTCCTTGGTGACAGCAGCAGCTTCCCTATCAAGCAACAAACCCCAATGTATGCATTCCCCTCCTTCCTCACTTGGCAATCTCGCCAGCCCTTCCACTCACCCCAAATCAAACCTTCTTCTTCAAGACTTGGCGCCTGACCCTTCCCTCCCCACCCGCATTGCTTTCTAAAAGCTCTGGACACTCCACCTGACACCTCAAAGGCTTTTGCTCAAAATGTTCCATCTGCCCAACATTATCGCCCTGGCCCTGGGGGCCCGCCTCAAGACCATCTTCTCTGGGAAGTCTTCCTAGGAGGCAGGTGGGGGATACGACTTGCGCGCCTCCGCGTTACCTGAAGTTTCTCACAAACCTGGGTTGCTTCGTTCGCGGCCCTCCCATGGCGGTCCCCGCCCACCCCGGCATCCCCCGGGGTTCCGGTGAGCTCCCCGAGGACTGGCAGCCTCTTACCCCCTTCCCTCCCCTGACACTGTCTCGACAGCCCAGCTCAGAGACCAGGAGCGTGGGATACGCGGGACGGCGGCGGAGGGCGAACCGCGGGAACCCGGCCGGCCGCGCTTCGCAGTCAGGAAGCATCGTCAGGGCTGCTCCCCGGGGGACGAGGCGGCAGCTTCAGCGACGGAGAACGGCGGCCCGCTACTCCCTCTGAGCCCCTTGCCCCGCGGGCCCGCCCCGCCTCGCCGCGCCCCTCCCTAGCCTCCGCCGCGGCGGGCCGGGAACCCCGCGACCCAGCCCGGGGCCCTCCCCTCGCGGCCGCCGCGCCAGGGCGGGTCCGGGCCGCGCCCGCCCCGCCCCCGCCGCTACCGCCTCACCTCGCCCTCTCGGCCGCCGCCGCCGCTGCCAGGGGCCCGGCCGGAAGTGATGCGTCGCCGCCGCGCACGCGCACTGGCGCAGGTCACGTGACCGCCGGCGCGCGGAGGGGCGGAGACTGAGGGCTGAGGCCGAGGCTGGGGTCCGGGGTTCCTGGACTTCGTGCCAGCCGGGGACGAGGGATGTCGAGGACAGTCTCCTGGGCCAGCGGGGTCGGGGTTCTGGGACAGACAGGCCCTGGGGGTAGCGGGATCGATGGACGGCAGGGACCGGCGGTCGGGAGCCGCGAGACTCTAGCTCCTTGCTCCAACACTGCAGGATCCCCAGACCAGAGTGGACGGCGGTTGTCTGCTGACCACCAGAGCAGCCGGAGCCGAAAGACTGGGACAGGACGATCCCCAGTAATCAGGCCATCACCACGGGCTTAGGAATCACGTTTATTGAAAAAGTAAAAAGTATAGCAATAAAAAAAAAAAAAATCACCCGAAGAAAAACCCAGGCCGCGGTTGGGAGAGGGGAGGGGTTTTGCCCAGGTGTGGGGTCCTGGCCAGTCTGGCCGGCCCATAGCCCCGCTGGTGGGGCACTCCTGGCTTCCGGGGGAGATGGGCACCTGACTTCTCCAGGCAGGGCTAGCGCCCTGGGAGGGCAGGGCTGGGCTCAGTCCATCTTAGTTCCTTTGAATAGCTCCACCAAGTCCTTGAATTCCGGGTCAATGAGGTCTGAAGGCAGATCTCCATCGTCGTTCGCAGCTCCTCTGTCCGCCCCCAGGGAAATGAGGTACCTGGGTGCAAAGGGCAGCCCTGGTTGAGGGAATGTGGCCCGGAGAATGCTCACCTCTGCCTGAAGGTAGCAGCCTGCAGTTCTGAGATCTACCTGTTTTTCTCTTTCCAGGTGAGGTGAGGAGAAAGAAACCGACCCTTTGGAAGTTTCGCTAACTTTTGCAGTTTGCTCTTGGGAGGCAACAGGGCAGAAAGGAGATTACAGAAACCCTTAGGGTTTTTCGCTACACTAGCAGGGCCACCTTTTGGGGGACTACATCCTGGAGGCCACCCTCTCACCTGGCTATATCAGGGTATCCGTCACTGCAGGCGATGTGCAGGGGTGTCCAGCCTGTCTCGTCTCGCTGATGAATGTCTGCCCCGTATTTGACTAGCAGCTTCACACACTCGAGGTTTCCAGAAAGCACCGCTTCATGAAGGGCAGCCAGACCTGGACAGGACAGGAGGGGTCAAGGCTCAGGCCTTCCCCTGCCACCCCACAGAGCCTCACTGGCCCCGCAGGCACTCACCCGAGGGGTAGATGGTGTCCAGGGAGACTTTCCGAGTCCGGATGAAGCGCCCCACCTGCTCCAGGTCGCCCTGGCGGATGTGGTCCAAGAACAGGACGTCATTAGGGAAGTGCACGCTGCGATCAGCCAGGAGCCTCCGGCGCCGCTGCCTTGGGCTGTAGCGGGCATAGCGGGCTGTTCTGCTGGGCATCCTGGCAGCTATGGTTTGGGCCACCCCTGTGGGGACCCTCCTGCTCGAGGAAGGAAGGTGCACGGGCCTGAACTGTGTGCAGGCTCTTCTGACTGACGGTGACCTCCAGCACCGCCGCCACACTGCTCTCCGTGCTCCCGTTGGCCAGGGCACCTTCTTCTTATATAGGACCGGCAGAGCTATATAAAGCTGCGCAGTCATGCTTGCACCCGAGGGGCTGAAACTGAGCCGCTCCAGCCCTGCCCTCAGGATCATGTTTAGTGGTTCATCTTTCAGCCCACCTGTCGCTGTGCCTGGCCAAAGGGGTCAGATCCTTCCTGGCCACTGCTCCCTGCCCCACAACTGGACCTCGAAGGTGCTTGACAGAGGGCAGGAGACGCACCAGAAGGGCAAGGCCCCTAAGCAAGGCAGACAGATAACCAAGGTCATTGAGGACCAGGGTCTCCCTCCGTATCGAGAACCTGGGGAGAAGGGCATGATATGTGATAAGCACAGCTACCTCTGCCCACTGGGGAGGCAAGGGGATGCTTCCCCACACCTGAGGAAGCACAGAAGAAGCTGTATAGAAGAAGGCCCAGCCCAACCCATCTCCCTGTCATTTGTCACTTTCTGTCATGGCTTGTATCACTCTCAGGGCAGTTTTCTCAAAACGTGGGCTTCAGTGGCCCTGCCCTTCTGCTTGGAAACCTCCCGGATTAGAATCAAAGTGCAGAACTTCCCTTGTGGTCCCATGGCTAAGACTCCCTGCTCCCAATCCAGGTGGCTGAGTTTATCCCTGGTCAGGGAACTAGATGCCACATGCCACGAGGAAAGATCCTGCATCCTGCAAGGAAATAGAAGATACCACGTGCCACAACGAAGACCCGGTGCAACCAAATGTTAAAAAATCTTTTTATTTTTAAGTTTTATGTATGTATTTGTTTTTGGCTTCACTGGGTCTCTGTTGCTGCTTGCTGGCTTTCTCTAGTTGCAGTGAGCAACGGCTACTGTTCATTGTGGTGTACAGGCTTCTCATTGCAGAGGCTTCTCGTTGCAGAGCATGGACTCTAGAACGCATAGGCTCACTAGTTGTGGCTCACAGGGCTTATTTGTCCCTCTGCGTGTGAAATCTTCCCAGAGCAGGGGTTGAACCTATGTCTCCTTCATTGGGAGGCAGTTTCTTAACCACTGGGCCACCAGGGAAGTCCAAACTTCTCTTTTTAATAAGGACACCAGCCTACTGGTGTCCAGGGAGTAGAGCCCACCCTACTCCAGTTTGACCTCATCTTAACCAGTTACATCTGCAGCTATTCCATTTCCAAATAAGGTCACATGCTGGAGTACTGGAGTTAACGCTTTAGCGTATAAATATTGAGGGGCGCAGTTTGGCCCCTAATGCTGGCAAGATCCTCCAGGCAATCACTAAAGACCTGGATGCTGGAGAGGGGCCAGCAGTCTGTAGTGGGGGCAGGAACTTAGTTATGAGAAGCCCTTGCCCCACCATGTTGATCTCGTTCCAACAAAATCAACAAATTCATCAACACTCCAGGTGCAAAGCCCTGGGCCAAATGCTGCAGAGAAAACTGCACTGCCCTAATGGGGTTTCTCCTCCTGCCTCTGCCGCTGACGTTCCCTGGGGAACACCACCCGGCCCAGGCCCTGCGGGGCCCCAAGGAAGGGGTGGTTCCCAGGGCTCCTGCATTTCGGGCTCAGAGTGTAGTGCTGGGCGATCCTAACTCTTGGTCACTTACGAGCAGCTACAATTTCTATCAGTGTGTTTACACGAAGCCCAGAGACAGAGTACCATGCTGTACACAGAGACAGAACTTTCCTTTGATGTGAAGATTGCCTTTTCTGCTGTTGTGGAAAGTTCTGTCTGCCTGCCATGCTCAGAGGATCAAATGAAAGAACTCTGGATGAAGAAGCTGCCACCAACAGCCTGGTTTTTCCCGCCAGTGACAGGCCTCAGGCCAGATAGGGCAAACCATAGGCCCAACCAGAGTGGGCCCACTAGTGACCCCAAGAAGGACCCTCCCACTCTATCCTGCTAGAGGTGAGCTGAGAGAGCTCAGAATCTGGGCTGTGGGGTTTCTGTTTGGATATTTGGATCAGAGAAGGGACAGATGCCTGAAAGGCATTCTGGTGACAACTTGGGAAACATGTCCTCAAAGCCACGGACACAGCCTGTAGCAACTTTTGGCAGAAGCCAGCCATGAGCAGTCTAACCTGCTATTCTCACAGCCACACCAGCACCAAACCTGTATTTACACAGCTTTGTCCCTGAGCCTCTGCCCATGTGAACTTGTCAAGTGACCTGGTTTGCACAACTTGAACATTCTGCTTTCAGGAGAACTGATGCAAACCGAAACAGTTAATGGAAAACGCTCACTTTGAAAAGTCCGAGGAAACTCAACTAGCAGAGGTCTGCCTCCAGTAGAAAACAAGCCAGGGTCCTGGAGGGGAGTCTGTGCAGGAGCATGCCGCCTCCCGGCAGGTGCCAAAGCCAGACCTTTCAGGGTCCAGTACACAGGCCCAGCAGCTGCTTTTTAGGTCCCAGGCCAATCGCTTCCTACCACCTGGAGAGAGGAAGAGAGAGATTGGGACGCCCTAGGCTGTTAAGCCCTGACTGCCTACCCCAGAGCCCACAAAGTTACCTTGCTAATCCACCAGCCCTGCCTGGTCTGGGACTCCAACCGCCGCCTCCCAGCAATCCCAGACCCAGGAATGTGCTAATCAGCTGCCTGGGCAAAAGCAGAAAGGTATCGGTGACTCACTCCCCCTGCTAGGAGCACATGACATGACGACGTGCTCTGGGCAGCAGTGCCTGCTCCCAAACTTTCTGCACGGAGGGCCAGGCTCTGCAGAGCTGGTCAGCGGGGTCACCAGCGTCCATCACTGGGCATAGCCCACCCCTCACAGCTGGGACTCCGGACAGCCCGGCTCTCAGCCCATCCTGGATCCCCTTCTCCAGAATCCACACGTGTACCTCTGGGAACCCTCTCCCATTTTGGAGAGCAGGGCTTACATCTCCCCAGAAATCTCCCACAGAACCTCCAAGTGTCCAAGCTCACTACTTCGCGAACACGTCTCACCGTGTCAGCGGGACCGGACCGAGGCACAACACACACAGACCCTGGAACAGCCCCAGCACAGGCCACCTGAGAACCAGGGAAGGGAGCCCCGCTGTGGGCTGAGCTGGGGAGCAGAACTCGGGTGACGGGAGTGTGTGGACAAGCTGGGGCTTAGCTGCTGCCGCCCAAGGTGCTAACGCCAGGTTGTTGCTGAACACCAGCTGTATACCACATGCCCAGGCGGGAGAAGGGAACAGCCCTGGGGTTTGAGGGCACAGAGTAGACACACAGGCCTCTGGCTGGAACGTAGCTGTGGTCATGGGGGAAATGACACACACACACCTCCCCGCAGACTGAGATCACTGAGGGAACCACATTCATAGCAAGTCTCACAGGCACATCTGCTAGACACGCCCCAGCCATCTCCAAGGCCCTGGCAGCATCAGAACTAGAGGCTGCAAATCGGGTAAGGCACACATCCTTCCTACTTGGGCAGCATGTTGGAGGGACTGATGGAGCATGTGGAGTGACAGCCTTGGCTTCTTGGAGACCTAGCCACATTTGCTGTTCTTGACCTCCCAAAGAGGGCTGGGTCTCCACCCCTGTTCCCTCCAAGAATGACATCAGTGTCCCACTGTGCCTACAGACATGTGCATATAACAGACAGGAAACTCTGCCCTGGGCAGGGGTGCCCTGGCTAGGAACTGATGCCCACCCAAGCCCCGCTGGCCCCTATGGATGTCCCACTCAGAGCCCTCGTGGAACCCCAAGGCCCAAGAGGTATCCCCAGTCCAGGTTCAGGTGCCATCAGCCACTGTAGCTAGGATGACAGCTTTGAGTCATGGTTTTTGAATTTTGGTTTTTTAGTCGGGGGGGAGCGGTGGGGGGAGCAAGGGGAAGGAAAGGTCAGCTGAACTACTCTTCCTTATACAAACTATGCATAAGCACAGGCTCTAAGGAGTCAAATTACATCTTAAAAACTGAAATTGGCTCTCTTAACATCAGATTTTTTTTTACACAAAGGTCTAGTGATGAGCAGCACTTAAAAAAAAAATTATTTTTATTTACTCCAGCTATGCTGGATCCTAGTTGGAGCAGGCAGGATCTCTTAGTTGTGGCTTGTGGGATCTAATTCCCTCCCCAGGGATCAAACCCAGGCTGCCTGCATTGGGAGCTTGGAGTCTTAGCCACTGGACCACCAGGGAAGTCTCTGAGTACAGCATTCTTGAACCCCCAATTTCTCATCCAAAGCTGCAGTGGTTCTAGGCTGCAGGGGCAGGGGGCACTCTTGTACAACAGACCTGTATTCCCCTTGTTGTGTTCTGACATGGCATGTTGGCAGAAGCCATGCTTTGATCATTGGGTGCCCACAGCAGGCAAAGCAGCAGACTCCCATCACAGGTGAGCCAGCCGGACAGCATAGGAGCAGGGCCAGCCCTCCCCCTACTCCGACCACATGCACGAGGTGACTCGTCGCGTCAGCTCCATGCCCATGGGATGTGTACATGCTTCTGAATGTCTGCCACGCTCCAAAATAGATGGCTCAACAGCAAGTTGTAAGGCAGAGACGACAAAAGGCAGAAAATTTTAACTTTATTTGGCCAATGTGTCCAATTCCAATATTGTGGTAGAAATGCCTGAAGAACTGTCAACATGTGATTCAGCTCAAGCATCCTTGGCTGTCTCCCAGCCTGGAAACGAAGGGTCTCAGTTCTGCCTGGTGCAGGCCTCAGGCCACCCTGGACATCACAGAGCAATGAGGACCCTGCCTTGGGGAAGGAGAGGGCTGCTGGGCTTGTCCTGGGCCCCACATCCTCCGCTCATGGTGGGAGGACGGCCTGCAACAGAGACCGGAAAGTCTCCATTTAATCAAATGATGCAGGAGCCACGCTCCACCATGGCAATACCGCATGAGGTGAGGGACCCGTCTAGCCTTGCCTGGTTCTGCCCCACAGAAGGCAGGAATCCCAGGGAGGCCTGGCCAAGGTGGAGCACACACCCTGATGTCCAAAAATGTCTAAAAATCCCACAGACGGAATTTTTTTAAAGTGATAGTATAAACCTAACAGGAATGAGAGACAATGCCAGCGTGAGATTCCAAGACATTTTAGCGAGCACTCTGGACAAAACCATGTACAAAAAAAGTACATCACGATTTAAAAAAAAAAGGCCCACCAAGATGGGCTGGGCTGGCCTGGAAATAAACCCCTTTCCAAAAGTTGAAAAGCAAAGGAAGACGGGTTTAGATTTGCACGTGTGTTAGAGTGAAGTGTGGCTTCAGAAAAGTTCCCTGCATTTCCGATCGACGCTCCCTCGCCGGGAGGGTCTGCGGGCGTCCGGAGGCGGTGCTGCTGGGTGTGCAGCCCACTGGGAGGTGCCGGGTTCGGTGCCCAGGTCTGGCTCTCTGCGTTACAGTTCGTCTTTCACAGCTTTTTGATCATCATCTTCCTCCAGATCAGGCTCTTCTGCTTCTTCGAGATCTTCTAGATCCTGGGACATACGAGGGAAAGGAAGGGATGTGAGAAGTCCAGGCCGGGCCAGCTTGTGGAGGCCTCCACACCCACACCGAGGACACTAGGGACCAGTCTGGTGCTCAGACACAAGCAGCCAACTTTGGTCTCTATGAGCAGATGCGTGGATGTGTGGGGTGGGCTTCTGGATGACAGCAAGGCATGGGGGCTCCTGCCCCCAATATAGGGTAGAAGCAGAACGGTGCCCTGGGAGCGCCCCCCATGCTGTCGAGCAGGCGAGTGCTTGGACCTACTCCATCCGTGGCATGAGTATGAAGGCTGAGCAGGGAGCCACTCCTGTGTCATGCCAAGCCCTCAAGTCCTGGAGCTCAAGGGGCTGGTGACAGCCCACCAATCACAGCGCACGCCGCCCTGGCGGTCCTCACTGCCCCCACTGCGCCCTGCAGCCGCATCTCCCCCTCGTCCCACATCCCTGCACTTCCAGGCGGACCCTGTGGCCCAAACTGACCATTCCCTCCACCACCCGCCCCAGCCCCACCCTCCTGGCCCAGGCGCACTTCTGCTATCCCCTTCACTCCCCCCAGCTGATGTGGAGAGGACCGAGCTCATGCCGGGCAGAGCACCTCAGCTGACAGAGAACGTGCTGGATGCGCCTGCGAAGATTCCTGAGCAAACAGTGGCGCCTAAAGACCCTTCCAACCCCACCCCCCACCCAGGGCAGGAGTGCGTGGCAGCATGCCCCACAGCCCGCCAGGTCCAATGACTACATACGTCATCATCTCCGGCCCCATCCTGGCCACCACTCTCCAGGAACTTCTTAAAACCGTCCAGTGTCCGCTCCCCGTTGTAGTCGATGACCTGCAAGAAGGGGGGATGAGATGTGAGATGCGGTCCCTCCGACAGTCCCCCAGCGCCTCCGCACTCCCCTCAGAGGTGGGCGCACCGTCCTGTCGGCGCTGGCAGGGAAGAACTTGAGCGTGGGGAAGCTGTGCACTTTCACTGCCTCCACCTCATTGGCCGTGGAGTCCATCTTGGCGATGACTATGTTCTCGTGGTCCTTGTACGTCTCTCCCAGCTTATCCCAGATGGGAGCCAGCTGCTTGCAGTGACCGCACCACGGGGCATCTGAAAGAAAGCCGTTCTGCATCTCGCTGGGCCGGGAAGTGCCCCGCCCCAGCAAGCCCAGAGGAGTGGAGGGCCTTGCTTACAGAACTCTACGAAGACGTTCTTTTTCTCATCAAAAGCAACCTCTTCAAAGTTCTTGCCAACCAGCACTTTGACAGGCTGCTTGTCCCAGTCGTCAGGCAGCTCCTGGCTCATCAGGTGGGGCTGGAGAGCGAGCAGAGTCAGGCACGCGCAGTTGCCTGGGGACCCCTCTGCCACCTAGTTGCTCTGAGCGCCCCAAGGATCCTCAGCACCCCAACCCCGGACAAGGTGTGCACCTTAATCTTGCCCTCCAGGAAGCGGTGGCAGAACTCGGTGATCTTCTCTGCCGTCAGCTCATCTGACTCTGGCTTATATTTGGTCATCTCCTCCTCCAGCGTGATGAGGCGCACGGCCGGGCACTCCTCTTTCTTCAGGCCGAAGAATTCCAGGATGCGCTGGTTGTCAGTGTGGTCGCTGTCGATGAAGATAAACAGGATCTTGGGAGAGAAAAGGCACGTTGACGGCACTGCACAATGAGGGCTCCCTATACTTCCCTGCCGCCCACTCCACAACAACCAGGACCCCACACTAAAACAGGCCATCCCAAGGTGGAAGGAAGCCTCCGATCAGCCTTTGATCCGGAGGTCCCGAGCTGCTTGCAGGCCACGGGGGAGCACACACCTTGCCCTTGAAGCTCTCAGCCGCTTTTTTGAAGTTGCTCAGCTTGCCCTCATAGTCAGACACGCTTTTCGGCAGGAACAGCAGGATGTGAGTCTTGATTTCCCCTCCGAAGATCTTCGGGGCTGTCTACGTTGGAAACACAGGTTACTTGGTCTGAGACACAAACCAAGCTATCAACACAGGCTATTCTCTCCTTGGCTCCCAGGCCACGTCACACCTGGTCTCTGTAAGCCAGGGCCCCCAGAACCAAACGTCAGGACCCTCCCCAACTGGGGCAAGATCAGCAACACAGACACACCTGCTCGGTGAACTCGATGACCAGGGGCAACTGGTTGTGCTTGATGAAGTCCAGAAGCTTCTCCTTGGTGACCTCCCCCTCAAAGTTGTTCCGGCCTTCGTCAAACTGTGGACAGAGAAAGGCGTGGGTGCCAAGGCTCTCCACAAAGCCCCCTGTGGCCCTGGCCAGCTGATCATGGCTAGGAAGGCAGTCTACACTCTCATTTTCCTGTATGGGTTTTGACAGCAGTGAGGCGGGATGCCGGCAGGACATACACGTCTCCATCCAAAGCAAAAACCAGGTGATGGCTGCCAGAACACATCCTCTGGGCAGCAGGCAACAGTGAGGTCACCAGGAGTGGCTCCCCACGAACCACGAACCACCAGGAAGAGGCTCCCCATGAACACCAGGAGGCAGCCTCCCGCAGGCTGAGACTGCAGCAGCTGGCTCAGACTCTGCCCCGGCCCGTTCCTGACAAGCCATGAGAGCCCACGTCCTGGGTGGGGTGCCAGAGGACTCCCTCGCTGCCAAGTCCCTAAAACTGCAGCCCTCACCCCTGTGGACCCAAGGCCCTTCCAGGGCGGCCGCAAGGTCAGACCGATTTTCACAACCACGCCGACGGCAGGTGCACTGTCATGCAGTACGGCGTGTGACACTGCATCAGAGTGAAGGCAAACAGGAGAACCCAGCTGTCTTCTCTTCGGACAGACGTCAGAGACCAGCAGAAATCTAAAACACCACTCTAACCATGAAAACACTGTCTGGGAAAAAATTAATTTTCATAAAAATGTTTATTATTTTTGGCCACACCACGCAACTTGTGGGATCTTAGTTCCCCAACCAGGGATTGAATCCCAGATGGATTCCTAACCATTGGACCATCAGGGAATTCCCCCAAAAAACGTCTCTTGATAACATGTAATATTTATTATTGTTATCTTAGAACAAACAGGGTTTTTTTTTAAATTTCTCAGTTCTAACATGTCTAACACAATAAAAATGGGTAGGTATTCCACACCAAAAAAAATGTTTGTGGGAACTCCAATAATCTATTAAAAAAGAGTTTCAAAGTCCCAGAGCTACAAAAAGTGAAGGCTGTGCCACAGAGCTGAGAGGTGTGGCCCCAGCTCTGGATGGGTGGGCAGCAGGTCCCTGGGAGGAGGCCAGGCGGTGCCTCAGCCTGTGCTGCTGGTCAGTGAGCCTCCTGTCACCTGTGTGAACTCAGATGGGACCTACAGAGAGAAACCACTCACCTTCCCTGCCTGGCCATTTCCCTCTGCATTTTCCCAAAGTAACTAGCCACTTCCCATCCCCACCCCACTTATAAAGAGCTGAAGCTGGCTCTGCCTTCCCCACACCTGTGATGGGAAGGTGCAGAGAGACAAGAAGGACATGGAGGCAAGAGGCTGGCCACGGCCAGGCTCCAGCAGGTATAAAGAGGATCTCCCGTTAAGAGGCCAACAGACAGCCATCCCCGCTCCTCCAAAACCGCTGTTTCTCTATTCGGACACAACCTTGGTCGAGGTAACGATGCACATTACACTGTGTTCAGTGTCTCCTCTGGTGAAAAACAAACAGCCCTTGTTTATCTGGGGACAGCTGCAGGAGGTCTTGGGGCCCTGGGCAGAAGCCACCCCACCAGGCTGCAGTGAAAATGTCACAAAAACAAGGCCCACCCCGACTCTTAAGCCCCTGGCTTGAAAGATGAAAGAGAAAAACAAAGTAAACACCAAACAAAGACACAGGACGATCAACTCTCAAACCAGTGGTCCAAACAGACCCAAGCTGGGACTCGGACTCAGCTGCAAGTGGCAGCTGGCCATTCCTGGGAGTCCCATCTCTCAAGGTTGCCCACAGAGAAGACCCTGCTCACACTGAGGAACTAGGCAAACAGCTTAAAGGAACAAGTAAAGGCAGAGAATGGGGACAGTGGGCCATCGGGGAATCTGCACCTTCTTCATCCACAGAGCTGTCTGCCCGACTGCAGTTGTGACCCCAACTGACTCCTCAACACAAAGCCCGTGGGCTCTGCCAGGCTCCTGCTCACAACTGCTCAAGGTAGCATGACATTCCAGCATGGCTGCCAGAAGCCAGCAAGTGGGAGAGGGAAGCCCCCTGACTGTTCCCCTTCTCCTCGCGTAGATACCAGAGACCTGAGGCCAAGAAGAGACAAGCAACCATGACTACAGTCTTTGTAGAACAAAGAACCATCCTTCTTAACCTTCAAGGACATGTGATCACCAGAACCAGCATCAATCCAGTGTGTCAAGCGCCACTCCAGATCTCAAGAGGAATGGAAAAGGATGGTGTGGATCAAGCTGATGAAAAGGGGTTTGCAAGCACCACAGGCCTGAATCTCCCCATCCTTCACCCAGAATTGCAGGACGCACCCAAGACTTTCTATTCAAGGCCCCCAGGACCTTCATTCCACTCAACTCCATCCAATTTGGCTGGGTCTTCTGCTAATCAGCTGTTAATAACAGTTTCCTGGGTACCTTTGGGAAGACAATTAACTAATTTAGCAATTCTGTTCCCTTTAAGGGATGGAGTGAGGATAAAGAGCATGTATATAATACCTCTTGTTTTGAGGAAGAGGAAAGGACTTCAGAAATAGCTGAAAGCAAGCTACCCCAGAACCCAGTGCACCTAGGAGGGCTGCCCTCCCTACCCCCAGGTGCTAGAGGCTCAGCAGTGCCCCACCTAGGAGTGCACATGGTGGCGGGGGTACTGGGCCCCCAAACACTGTGTCCTTTCTGATCACTCAGTTTACCACTTTGCTATAATGCTACAACTACCTTCTAACGCTGGGAACAAAACAGGACAGGAGTCGAAGGCCTAGCCCCTCTCCCTGAAGATATACCTCCAGCACCAGCTCCCCCGGTCATAGCCTTCCCTCCTCCTCCACTCTGTACCCAATCCGGGGATAGCTGTGTCCCAAGGGCATGCATGCTTGGCCAGGCCCAGACCCCTGGTGGCTAAGATTAAAAAAAAGACCCCGATCACCCACCAACTGCTGTGCACGCACACCAATCCCAGCTGTGTCCTAGCAAGAGTGTGGAGAAGTCAAGAGACACACGGGCCCTTCATGACCAAGCATAACAGACATGGGGCCAGGGGAGCCTGCAGGAGCCCAAAGGAGCCCTGAGGCCCAGCTCGCAAGAGTGGGAACACATGCCACTAATACCCCACCACGGACACAAACAGAAGTAACAGCTGCACGATGCCACAAACGTAACTAACGCCGCCGAAAACTCCAAAGTGGTTAGAACGCTAAACTTTATCACGTCTCTCACCACAGCTTTCCTGTAAAAAGCTAACCCTCTGAAGCTACTTGGCTTGCATAAAACATCGCACCGGGGCCAACACAGAAGCTGGACATAGGGCCCACAGCTGAAGGGCTGAAGGCCACAGTCTAAGAAGCTCCTACTACCTGACGTTGCAAAACAGGCCCTATTGATAACAGGTGGGCCGCAGTCCAGCAGCCAGCGCCGCCTGGGCAAGGTCCTCAGAGGCGACACCAGCCCGGAACTTCAACTCTCCACCCCAAGGGGTGGGGGAGTAGCGCACTCACCTTCTTAAAGAGGACAACCCCATCCTTGTCCAGCTGGTATTTGGAGAACACGTCACTGTTAGATGTGATCCCGAACGGGATGTCATCAACGGCCTCTGCTGCCAACAAGAACTGCTTTGCGGAGTCCGACTCCACGTCCTGGAGAGGAAAAGCAGAGGTGGCCACCGTCCCAACACTGAGGACCCCTGCCCTGGTCAACAGTGGGGGACACCACAGTGCCCAGGTCACGGCCGGTGGGAGGAAGACCCGGGGTGAAGTTAACGAGCCTCTACCTTGAAGAAGCCGATGACGGCCACCTCACTGGACTCCACCAAGGCCTCTGCAGCAGCCCCATCGGACAGCGTGCTGGCAGCGGGGCCCGTGCGCTTCTTCAGCCAGTTCACGATATCATCGGCTTCTCGACCGGCTGTGCCCAAACACAGGCAGGGTCCACTTGATATCAGGGATGCACCCACCCTCCCCACCTATCCTTATTCGAGCTCTCTGCCAAAACCAGAGCAAAACACCACCTTGCACGGGAAAGGCATCTTGTCTCCATACCTACCTGAATTCCAAGGTTAAAAAGGCTTGTATGTGTATATGGCAGATCGTGAACGTGTTCAAAGAAGGGGAAGGCAACACTGACCTCTGGATAACAGATCATAAATCACCTTTTTTTTCCCCTCTAACACTTTTGCATCTTGTAAATTTTCCTTGATATTTAAATTCATTAAACACACGCGTACTTTCCCCCGAGTGGTCTCACACTAGGCTTTGCCTTATTTCGCGATGTGGTAGGGTTGGAAGAAAGGGCTGCTTAGCAAGACAGTCTCGAGACCAGCTTTCCCCTGAAAAAGCAGGTTGGGCTCTACTGCCTCATGCACCCAGACTTTGTCAGGTGTCCTCAACCTACATACCTCCTGGACTCGCAGGAGTAAGAGATCAGCCCATGTACACCATCACGGCAGGTCAAACGAGAAGGAAAAAATCTGCTCCTCCCAAGACTGAGACCAGCTGCCCTTTATCCCCTCGTGTGACTACATAGTCTGACCTGGAGTAGGGTTACCAAATCTCACATTTAAAAGGACTCTGCCTAGAATTAATAAAAGCTGTGCTATCAGTTACAGGGGGAGTCCGAAAGGGTTTTCTCATCTACAAGACCTCAGTGTTAGTGACAGGATTGTGGTAACTCTGCATATGGCACTCCCGTTCCAAAATGAACACAAGAAAAAGTGGGAGCAACAGAACAGCAGCCTACTGAGATGAGAGCTGATGTCAGAATGAACAAGACGGGCTGCTCCCAAGGATTCGGGCGGATAAGCCACGGAACCAGTTTCACAGACACAGATTCCCCTTTTGTCACCAGTACCGACTGGGTTACACAGGGGAGGTGGCTGAGCAGCAGCTCAGGGAGGGGCCAGTGCAGCTGGGCTTGGGTTTGAGTTCTACCGAGACCGCCACAAGCCCCAGCTTGGTACCTGCTGATCTCTCTGCCCCTCCTCTGTGAAAGGCCCTCACACTTGCCCTGGTGGCAGGCACACAAGAGAGTGAGCACAGGCTGAAACGTGTTGCTCCACTTGCTCAGCCTCCCCCACCCCCATACTGGTCAACCTGAGGACCAGCTTCAGCCGGCTAGGCACTTTGTGGGATGACCCTCTCCACGTCAGAGAATGTTCCTCACACAGCCCTGAGGCTGAACTAGACCCTAGAACCCAGTCGGAGAACAACTTCTCCTCCATGCCTGTTATCTTCCAAGACCCCGTCTACCAGCAAGGAAAGGACGGCGCCGCGTTCTCACCTGTGTACTCTCTGGGGGAAGCTGTGTCTCCGTTCTTAAAGAACTTGATGGTGGGGTAGCCTCGGACACCATACTGCTGGGCCAGATCAGACTCTTCAGTGGCATCCACCTTGGCCAGTCTGATCTCGGAACCTTCGGCCTTCAGCTTCCCAGCTGCTTTGGCATACTCCGGGGCCAGAGCCTTGCAGTGGCCACACCATGGGGCATCTGGGAGAGAAAGCAAGACCTAGAAAGCAGCAGCAACCCACTCCACCGCCTCCCTTCCCTTTTCCTTTGGTACCTCCCTCCATGAAATCTTTATTTCTGCACCAGGATAACCCCTCTGAATGCAGGGGCTGTGGATGCTCTTGAGCAGTACCGGATAGGGGGCACAAAAGACAGACCATTAGTTCCTACTCTCCCTCATCTTCAGTGGTTAATAACTTCCTACTACCTGCAGGCAGTTAACGCAGTTGGGTCCTAGAATTTCACTTTCGGAACCAGAGAAATTAAGACGCTAAAGCTAAACCCATGGCTGCTGTGTATTTACTGACGAATCCTATGAGACACACATCTGTGCACACCAGCCAGAGACTCACATCTAACACAAGTTCTTTAGATTCTCTCAACTCAGGTTAGCAGCTGTGATTTCCACCTGAAATAGTCAGGGCTCATACACTTAAGAACACAAAGATTTTAAATTCTGAGGGGCAACACTGCTCATCAGAAGACAGCTGTCCCTGGTGAACGGTGGTGTGGCCAGGGGCAGGGCTCTCCAGGAACTGGGCCAGGTGAGCAATTCAGAGGCTACCCCTTGCATAGTCCTTCGTATTTGTGGCAGTTCACACAGTAGACCCTACTTTTCTTAAGCGAACAGAGGGATCCTGCCATGTGGACGTCAAGCACAAAGGCACATCCAGGACGTCTGCCTCGGTCATCAAGGTCCAGCCGGGCACAAGGGATGCCTCCAGGACGCGGGCAGCGTAGGGACGCTGACAGCAGGTCTGTGAGCTGTTTCCGCTTACAGATGGGCCTCTCCAGAGGATAGAAGTCAGCGCGTCTAGGGGTGGCCCGCTGACACCCCTTTAGACTCCAACCCATCTCTGGCGGGGCCAGGAAAGGAAGCGTGGAGAAGGGCGCCCAGGTCCCCCATCCTCCAGCCCCCCTCCGTCCCCCAGTCCACCCCGGTGCCCCTGCCCCCTCCTCTGTCCCTTCTTCGTTTTTATCCCGCGAGTGGCCGCGAGGCCCGGCCCGGACGGATGGACGAGCTGGAGGCACTCACAGAACTCCACTAGCAGGTACTTGTGGGCCGCCAGGGCCTCGTCGAAGTTGCCCTTATGGAGCACCAGGACGTGGTCCTCCTCGTCGGGGGCGCCGGCACCCGCGCGGAATAGCGCGGTCAGGGTCAGGCACAGCAGAGCGCGGCGCAGCATGTCGGCACAGGCGCGGCGCTTCAGTTGGCGCCGCCAGGACAGCAGGCCACGAGAGCGCGCGCCGCCCGTCCCGCTCTTATAAGTCCGGCCGTCGCGCGCGCNCAGCACAGGCGGAAGCAGCAACAACACTAGACCACCGAGGAGGCTGGGGCCAGCGGGCTGGAAGGGTGGAGGAGGGGCAGGCCAGCCAGGAGGCAGCCCGGGGGCAGTGGTGGCAGCGTAGGCGGGCCCCGTCAGCACTTTGGTCTGGGGTTGGGGGGTGGGGGGGTGGGGTGGAGCGCGTCCGTCCTTCTGTCCGCCCGCCCTGCCCGCCTCCCGGCCGCGGCTCAGTCCTTCCACTCCTTCTTGATGGTGAGATTCCACTCCCAGGACAGGTGGTCAGTCCTGTCGTCGTCTGTGAAGCGGGACTTGATGTTGTAGCTGCCTCGAGCCAGCATGCCCTTGGGCGCCTCCTCCATGGGCGTCAGGAACTCATACTCCTCTGCCCGGGGCCCATAGCTCCCCACCATGTAGTCGGTCTTGTCAACTGCGGGGAGCGGGGAGGGCGTCCATCAGGGAGCTGAGGCGGGCCTTCCCCCGCTCCCTCCCGGCGCCCCTTGAGCCCCCCGTGGCCACCTCCCTCCTGGTGCCCACCCTCACTCACTCTTCACGCCTTTTCTGTACGTGTGCTGGATGTACTTCATGCCGGACACAATCTCTCGGTTCACCTGCAAGGAGGCACCCAAGCGGGGCTCAGCCACTCTCCAGTCCGGGCCCCCAGCATCCCCCCAAGCCTCCTCCTTACCCGGAAGGAGATTTTTATCCGATATTCCACGCCCTCCTTCAGCACAAAGGACTGCTTCTTGAAGCTCTCCAGATCACCTGCGTTTCAGAGGAACGCCACACGAGGAGGTTCAGGGAGGGGAAGCCACTCCGGCCCTGGAGGGATGCCCCGTCTGCCCCTCTACACACACACACCCCCCGGCATCCCAGGCCACCCCCCAAACACCCACACACACCCCACCCCCAATCCCAGGCCACACCAAAGCCAGACCCTTATTAAAACCACTTGGTTGCACTTCCTAGGCTGCCCACAAGAGGGCGCCAGCACCTCAACACATTATTTTTATTAGCAGGGTGCCGAGCAGCCCTAGCCAGGAACCTGGAGATGCCACTCACCTGTCAGGTCCAGCTCCAGGGGGCCCGGGGCAGTGCTACACACCAAGGTCAGTCGGGTCACCACAACATTGGGGACATTGGGGTCTGCAGAGTGACAGCAAGTTAGAGCTCTGCCAGCACGGGAAATCGTGGCGGACACCCAGAAAAGCGACAGGTGTCCACACACCCCACCAGGGCCCACTTACCGGCAGACACAGCCACACGGCCCAGGAGGGCCTCCTTGTATTTGCGCAGACTCTCGTCGTCCTTGTCCAGCTCCTGGATCTCCTGGATGCTCTTCTGGGCCGGGGGCTTATAGTTGACCGAGTGTTCGTCCTCCTCGTTCTCCGCCGCAATCTGTGCCAACTGCTCGGCTGTGGGCTCCTGCTCAGCCATACTCACCTCTAGCTGGATGTGAGACACCTGTGACCAGGGTAGCAGGGGCTGTGGCAGCCTGGAGGGACCCACAGTATGTCCCCACCTGCCCTTCTGCAGGACCTGCAGGTGATCTGCACTGGCTCTCTGCAAGTGGCCAAGCCCCCAACCAGGGCCCAAGGGGAGGTGCATGTTCTGTAACAGGAAGGCAGTGACAGGCAGAACTTCATAAAGGGCCCAGCACAGGCTCTTGAAGCCCAAAGGGGCCACTCACCTCCTCGCCCTGCCCACTGAGGACCTCACCCCAGCATCCAGACCTAAATGAAAGCTGCAGCCTGCTCTCAAGAGGAAAGCAGGCACAGCTTCCCTGGTGCTCAGGAAGCAGGAGCACCTGGGTCCAACCAGGAAGCACCAGGACCAAGTGCTGCTTCCTGTTCTGAGCTGCCTAGGCCCTCTCCTCAAGGAAACCCTCTTGCTGGGTTCTCTCTGACCAGCCTGTTCCTTCAAAAACGCCCCAGCTACAAACCAAGGCCTTTGTGCAGGACATGGGTCAGTCATGTCTCACTCCAGCCCCAACACAGGGCTCCCCTAGAGCTCAGATGATGGGGCTAGCCTAAGTCCCACAGGTAAGTCCTAAAATGGCCTAAAAGACCCTACCTGTCCGACAAACCAATCTCTAATTGTGAGGGTCTGTGACCTAGAATTTGGGAACTGCTGCAGCCATGGGATGGGTAGTCTCAAGATCCTCCTTCCGCCCCGGCCCCAGAAGAGCCCAGAGCAGTGCTGTCAAAGCGATAAGTGATGGGGCAGCCACAGGACTTCCTTCTCTAAGGATGACCGTCGCACCCCGTAGAATCCCTGAGGAGTATCTGAAACCGACTCAGACTAGACCCGGCGGTGTGGGAGGTGGGTCAGGGCCACCGGTTGCCAGTAAAGACAGCCAATACCGGGACGTGCGTGAGGACTAGATCTTACAAAGGGCCGCTGGGGACTCAGAACCGCCGGCCGCCACAGGCAGGGTGGGGCCGGCTCGTTTTTTCCAAGCTTCCCTGCAGCTTCCTCTGGAATTCCTCTAGAAGGCTCACGCCTTAATGTCACTCAAGCGCGGCCGCAGGCGACAAAATCATTTAAGTGCGATGGCGAGGCCCGCACTTCCGCAGGGCCTGCAATCTGGGCCAGGCGAGGCCCGGCAAGCAGGGTGGGGCGCAGGGACCTCATCTCCCAGGGGAGGAGGCGTCCCGCCTGGCCCCGGTCCGCGCGCACCAGCGAGCAGGGGGCTGCCGAGTACGAGCAGCGACCACAAAAGAGGTCTGCACAGACCCCGGCTCCCGCCCCCGGCACACGCGCCCCCGCTTCCAGATCCCCGCGCCCCCGATCGCACGTGGGCCCGCCCTGCGCCCGGGGCGCCGCCCGCTGTCAATGCCGCCCCCGCCCTGCGCAGATTCCCCCTGCGGGACTGGCGGGCGGGGCGGGAAGCGAGAACAAAGGCGCGGCCCCGGCCTCCTTCCCCGCGGCCGCCTCGCCCGCCGTGCCCACCGCGCTCGCTGGCCTCGCCGCCCGGACTCACCGGAGGATCGTCCGCGCCGCTCTCGCGCTCCCTCCCGCACAGAATGACGAACGTCGCCGCCCCGCCCGCGCGCGCCCTGCCGGCCACTTCCGGGGTCACGCGACTTCCGCTCGCGCCGGGCGGGCCGCGGATAGCGCATGTGCGAGGAGCTGCCGGCAGCGCGCCGCCGCCATCTTGCGGACTGGCCTCGTGGGCGCGTCCGTTTGGGCAGCGCGGTAGAGGAGACTTATCCGGTTGGGGCTCCCGTGCCCTTTCCCACAGGCTTTTCTTAGTCCCCGGTATCCCCAGGAGTCTGCCGGCAAGCTGAAGGGGCGGGGAAGTGAGACGGTCTCGCTGAGCGCGACGGGAAACCTGAGTGCGGCATGGTATTTCTGCGAGGTGCTGGGACGCGCGTGTGTCACGGGCGCGTCTCCGTCAGCGGGCATCTCTCCCTCCGAGGGCCCACTGCCATCACGCCGCGGGGACGAGCCGGCACAGCCGGTCCCATCAAGTAGCCGAGGTCATCGAGTGGCAGCTGTCCGGCCTTAGGCTGCCTTCGCGCCCACCCGCCGATGTCCGCCCTCCCGGAAGTTATCGTCGGACATTCATCCACGGGTGTCCAAGAGCTCTCTCCAGGCCTTTCCCCTTCCAGACCAAGTCACCATGCGGTCGCCCTTTTGGGAGCTCCTAGTCCAGACGCCACCAGGCGTGGCGACTATCGGACACATGGCCATGCGATCAACCAGCGAGCATTTTGCAGCGCCAAGCCGGGCCTATGATTTGTAGCCAGGCTGGCGGAGCCTGCGCTGCCAACGCCGGTCTGGCATGCATCTCTTCTTCCTTCGCCTCCTCCTCGCGGAGTGCAAGACCTCAAATGCTTCACACCGAGTCATCACAAACACACACCCCTGGATTGCGCGTGGTGGGGTTGTTTTAGGTCACAGAACCTAATGTGAAATACTGACCTTGGCATCTTTTGGAAATGTCTTAACTTTGGGGAAATATTTGCGAGTTATCTGTAATTAAGAGTCACATGGTCAGCTTAACATGTAGAAAGTTGAGTTGGCCAAAGGCAGAGCATTCCAATCCTGTATTTATTCCATACGGGCTTTTGAGGCTTCCTGTTGGCGCACCTGAGAACCGTGCCGCTAGACCCGGCCGAACTGATCCTGCGTCCTGCTGCACTTCAGAATCGCTGACTGAGCAAAAGTTTGTTTTTCGATAACCCAAGTCCTTTTTGAAAACTATCAAACTCTTATTATATCAGTCACCTATTGCTGTGTAAAAACATAACCCTGGAATTTAGCAGCTTAAAACGACCAACATACACTGTCTTTACCGAAGATCAGGGAGAGCTCCGCTGGGTGGTTCTGGCTCCAGTCTAGTGAGGTTGTGGTTGAACTGAGCCAGGGCCGTGGTTTCAGGATCTGCAGGAATTCCAAGCTCACGCACGTGCTGTGGGCAGGAGGCTCTGATCCTGACAGGCTGTTGGCTGGAGGATTTAATTCCCTGCTGCCCACAGCTCCTGGCTTCTCTGTAAGGCAGCTGGCTTTCCCCAAGTGAGGCCTCAGAAAGAGAATTAGAGCCAGGGAAACAGCAAGTGCCCAAAACAAAGCCACAGTCACAACCTAGTATCAGAGGTGCCGTTGCTTCTGCTCTCCTGCTGGGCATGTGGAGCTTCCCCAGTACAGTGCTGGAGGGGAGCACAGGGACATGAGGACAAGGAGATGAGCTGGGCCATTCAGCCGTCTTGGAGGTGGCCCACCACATGGATGGAGGCAGAAAGAATGGGAATGTGAAGCCCAGAGTATCTGCCATCAGCGTCTACAGGTGCCCTCCAGCTTGTCTCCAACCCTGTGCCTCATCTCCTTACCACATGGAGTAAGTTTGAAGCAAACCTCAAGTGTCACTTCTACCATAAATATTTCTACACACAATATTCTAAGTAAAAAGTTCCTTTGGGAGTTAATAACAGTGGTACCATCATCCCATGTATGTAACAAATCACTCCAGAACTCCCCTGGTGGTCCAGTGCTTAAGATTCTGAGCTGCCAATGCAGGGGGAGCAGGTTCAATTCCTGGTCAGGGAACTAAGATCCCATATGCTGCTTGAGGTGATAAAATGAAAACAACAACAAAAAGATGACCGGGTTGCATAGCGCTCTGCCTGGGCTGTTGACCCAAGAACTTCCCACATGGCTCCTGTGGAATTTTGGCCACTGGGACTTCAAAAACAAATGTTCCAAGAAACCTGTTTTCTGTGCCTGAAGGAAGGGCAGGGCCCAGCTGTAAGAGCAGGTGAGAATCAGGAATAGAGATATGTGAAACAGTAGCCAACATTCAGTTCACAAATCACTCAGTTTATTACAATTACAAAGGAGGTAATGAACCACTCCAGGGACAAGCTTGAGATGGAGGCCTCTCAGCATGAGCAGCGTCTTTGGTCCCGGGGCCATAGGTCTCAAGACAAACATGAATGGGAAGTTGATTTCAAAGTCACTGGGCAGCAGTTAACCCTAGGGGGAGGGGTCTTGACTCTTTAACAGTTGTTTTATTTCTTCAAGTGATATACATCATCCTTCAAGCTTCTTATCTAAAGTAATACTCTTAGTTTATCACTTAAGATACAGTGCTACTGCAGACATTTCAAAACAACTAACGTGGAAGTTCCCATTGGCCAGTGACTCTTTCTAACTACTTAACATATCTTCACATAGCTTAAATCCGACGGGTTTCACACAAGGTGAGTAGGAATCATAACAAATCACTTCATAACAGATTAGATCCCACCTCGCAATGGGAAGACAAGCAAAGGATGATGTGTGGCCTTCTACCACGCACTGCCTCACAGGAGCCCCCCAAAGTCTCATCCCATCATGGTTTCTAGTCAGGACTCAGGTGAGGATGAATCTGGGGGTGTGGCTTTTCTTAATCTGAAAAAGAGGGCTGAAGACCCAGAAGGCCTGCTTTGTGGCAGGAGGCAAACCTATATCATCTCGCTCCCTGACAATCAGAATTGTGATCATAATGTGTTTCACATCAAGTTTTGTAGTAATTTATAGAGCAGTAAGTACCTGGAATACTAATCAAGAAAATTAACAAATTCTGGCTTTTAAAATGATCTGTATTTAGTTTTGCTTGCACGGGGTCTTCATTGCCGGTTGTGGGCTTTCTCTGGTGGCAGGCAGGGGCTACTCTTGATTGTGATGCATGGGCCTCTCCCTGCGGCGCCTTCTCTTGTTAGGGAGCACAGGCTGTAAGTGCAGTCTGCAGTACTTGCATCACGCAGGCTTTAGTTTCTCCCCAGCATGTGGGATCTTCCTGCACCAGGGATTGATCCCATGTCCCCTACATTGGCAGGGGGGTTCCTATGCACTGTACCACCAGGGAAAGCCAACAAATTTATCACTTAAGATCTAAATATTATTTTCCTTGATTGTACTGAATTGTTTTACTTTTGGTGAGAGCTTTGTACATGGCATTAGTTGTGCGCATATCTTCATAATAGGATCCTCGTCTCTGCTCCTTGCAATGTCTTGTTTAAGGACCAGAGTCACTGGTCCTTTGAGTCTCCCACAACTGTCTCTGGATGGCAGCACAACCCTGAGTACTGACATTGTGTCCCTGCCCTCCATCCTTTCTGAAGGTGCAGGTTGGACTGGCAGGAGCTGGACCCTTTACATTTCTAGGGGGGAGAGGGATGACACTGTTTTGGACCTTTTGTCAGATTAGCAAAGAATCTTAAGAGATGTGACCTGACATGGCATGGCCACACCCAGAGCAACCAGGCTGGGGAGGGCTGTGAAAGTATACCTTGAACCTTAAGAGTGTTCTGAGGAAAGAACTGTGGCTGTGTGCAAAGATTTACTTACAAAGACTTAGAAAAATGTATTTATTTGGCTGCGACAGGTCTTAGTCGTGACCTGCAGGATCTCCGATCTCCCTTGCAGTGTTCAGGTTCTTTTAGATGTGGCTTCTGGGATCTAGTTCCCTGACCAAGAATTGAACCCACACCCCTTGCGTTGGGAGCGAGGCGTCTTACAGCCAGTGGACTACCAGGGAAGTCCCAGACAGAAGGACATTTATTTCAGCATTTTCACAGTATCAAACGTTTTCATAACAAGGATCTGAAAAGCGGAGTAGATCACTGAGCAGACCCAGAGCATCTACACTGTAATAAATAAAATGTATTAATTTAAAAGCCCTGTGATGAATTAAAACTTTCTACATTATTCAAATAAAAATATTTAATGACATAGTCAGCTTTACTGAGGTAGAATTTACAAAATCCATCGGTTCAAAGTTGACAATTCAATTATTTTTTAGTAAATTTGTAGAAGGGCATAATCCTCAAGCCAAGGAAGTTTCCCTTGAACTATTTGTAGTTGACACCTACTCTAAGCCCTCTTTCCCCGCAGACTCTGGCAACCACTGTCCTGCGTTCTGCATCTGTACATTTGTCTTTCCTGGACCGTTCATGTTGGTGGAATCACACAATATACAACTGTTAGCTAGGTAGAATAGGGAAAAGGAGACCAAAATGGCGGCAGCTAAAAGACAAGGAAGGGAAAAGCCCGCAAATATAGAAGAAGAAGGTCAAAGGAAGGTCCGAGGACCGGAGTGAGGACTGCAGGTAGAACAGCACTCCAGACTAAGCCCGATTTGCATAGGGCAGGCCCAGGGGGGAGAAAAAAAAAAAAAAAACACAGGAAAAGGGGAGCCAAAGGGCTCTCCGGCTCCCTCTCCTCCCACCCCGTGTGGTGTGCACTGGCTCCTTCTCCCCCGCTGCGCCGCCCCACCCGCCCGCCGCCTGCGCCTGCGCCTGCGCCGTGGCCGCCCCTCCACTCTTCTTGGAGGATGGATTCTCCTGCTATCTTCTAAATAAAACAGAGCTGTAAGAGATTTGTCTAAGAGCTATAACACGGTCTGTCCAAGACCCGAGAGCTGTGACACGCCGAGGGGGCTTTAACGTCCGTCACTCCAAATCTTTGTTGTGCCAAGACAAAAACTGAGGAGCATGCACTCGCCTGACATAACCTTCTGGTGTCTTGTGATTTCACCTGAGGTTTCGCACTCCATCCATAGTGTAGAATGAGCACTTTGTCCTGTTTGTTGTATAGGTATAGCATGTTTTGTTTTGCATGCACTTGTCAGTTGATGCACTTTTGGTTTCCTTTTTGTCTGTTATGAACATTTGCATTTATTTTTGCTGAATGTTTGGTTTGTTTGTTATCTTGGGTAGATCGCCAAGAGTGGATTTCCCCATGTTTTCCAAGGTGTGCGCATGCGTGCTAAGTCGCTTCAGTTGTGTCCAACTCTTTGTGACCCTATGGACTATATAGCCCACCAGGCTCCTCTGTCCATGGGATTCTCCAGTCAACAATACTGGAGTGGTTGCCAGGCCCTCCTCCAGGGGATCTTCCCAACCCAGGGACTGAACCTGTGCCCTTATGTCTCCTGCATTGGCAAGCGGGTTCTTTACTCAGTGCCAACTGGAAAGCCCTTTTCCAAGGCAGGAAGGTACCATTTTACAATCCTGACAGCAATGTGGGAAAGTTCCAGTTGGGCAAACCCTTGCTAACACTTGGCATCGTCTATGTTTTTGATTAAAGCTGTCCTAGTGGGTGGAACATGATGTTTGTGGCTTTGATTTGCATTTCCTTGATGAAGAGTCTTCTTTGGTACAACATCTATTGAAGTTTTTTGTCCATTTAAAAATTTGATTGTTCTATTCAATTGTAAGACCACTAATGGGTCCTGGATAGGAGTCCTTTGTCAGATGTATCTCTGTTACTTGACATTGCCTTTCTTTGTGTTTTGTTTTTAAGATATTTGTATCTTATTTTTATTATTATTCCTGTCTGTAGTGGGTCTTGGTTGCTGCACTCGGGCTTTCTCTACTCACTAGTTGCGCGCAGGCTTCTCTGTGCAGTGGCTTCTCTTGTTGGGGGGCACGGGCTCTAGACGAGAGGGGTTCAGCAGTCGGAGCCCGTGAGCTCAGCAGTTGTGGCAGACTGGCTTAATTGCTCCATGACATGTGGGATCTTCTCTGCCCATAGAACTGTTGTTCCTTGCAGTGCAGAGAGGATTCTTAACCACTGGACCCCCAGGGAAGCCCAATATTGTTTTTCTTAATGACGTCATTTGAAGGGCAACCTTGTAGTGAATTCTAACATCAATTTTTTTTCATGGCTCATGTTTTTGATGCTGTGTCTCAGAACTCTTTGCCAAAGCCAAAACTGTGAAGGTTTTCTCCTATGGTTTCTTCTATTATATGTATAATTTCAGCTTCCATTTAAGTCTATACTCTTTCTTGAATTAATGTTTGTGTATAACTGAGTTAAGAGTTGAAAAGACTAATAGTTTTCATCCACTGAACTGTCTTGGCACCTTTGTTGAAATTTTATTCACAAACTTAAGGCTTTATTTATAGACTAAATTCTGTTTTGTAGCCTATATGTCACAACCTCTTGATAACCATAGCTTTGTAGTAAGTTTTGAAACCTGGCAGTGTAGGCTCTCAACTTCATTCTTTTCAAAATCGTTTTGGCTATTCGAGGTCCTTTGAATTTCCATATAAATCTTAAAATCTGCTTTCAGTTTCTACAAAAGCACTTACTGACAGGGACTGTTGTTTAGTCGCTGAGTCGTGTCCAACTCTCTTGCGACCCCATGGGCTACAGCCCCACGAGGCTCTTCTGTCCATGCTATTTACCAGGCAAGAATACAGGAATGGGTTATCATTTCCTTCTCCAGAGGCTCTCCCCAACGCAGGAATCAACCTGTGTCTCTTGCGTTGGCAGGTGGATTCTTTACCACTGAGCCACCTGGGAAGCTCCATTACACTGAATCTATAGAGCAATTTGGGGAGAGTTGCCATTTTAACAATATTAAATGTTTCAACCCAAAACATGAGATTTCTATGCATGTATTTATTTATTTAAAGAAAAAAATTTTTGTTTTTTTACCAAGCTGTGTGGCACACTGGATCTTAGTTCCTTGACCAGGGATTGAACCTGTGCTCCCTGTAGTGGAAGCAGGGACTCTTAGACTGAGTTGTATACATATATATATTCTTTATAATATTCTTTTCCACTATGGTTAATTTCCGGAGAAGGCAATGGCAACCCACTCCAGTACTCTTGCCGGCAAATCCCATGGACAGAAGAGCCTGGTGGGCTGCAGTCCATGGGGTCGCTAACAGCTGGACACCACTGAGCGACTTCCCTTTCACTTTCATGCACTGGAGAAGAAAATGGCAACCACTCCAGTATTCTTGCCTGGAGAGTCCCAGGGACTGAGGAGCCTGGTGGGCTGCCGTCTGTGGGGTTGCACAGAGTCGGCCATGACTGAAACGACTTAGCAGCAGCAGCATGGTTAATTCCCAGGGTACTGAATATAGTTGCCTATGCTATACAGTAGGACCTTGCTGTTTATCCATTCTGTGTGTAATAGTTTGCATCTACTAACTCCAGACTCCCAGTCTATCCCTCCCCCATCCACCCCAGGCATCCATTTAATCTTTAGTTTCTTTCTGTAGAGTTTCATAGTTTTCCGTGTGCCTGTGTGCAGATTTGTTCCTAAGCCTTTTTTTTTTGGCTGCACTGTGTGGCATGTAGGATCTTAGTTCCCCTACCAGGGATGGAACCCACACCCCTGCATTACGAGCATGGAGTCCTAACTACTGGACCACTGGGAAATTTTTGTTATTTTTAACATAACAGTATCATTAACTTGCTTACAAAATTAACAGTGCTTTCCTAATATTATCTAATAGTTCATGTTCAATTTTTCTATCTCAAAGCTCTTGTCTCAGGGGAGTCAAGGAGAGTCGATTGGGAGTTTGGTATTCACAGATGCAAACTACTATAGATAGAATGGGTAAATAGCATTCTGTATACTGTATAGCACAAGGAAGTATATTCAATATTCTAAGTATATGCAATGTTCAGTTGCTCAGTCATGTCCAGTTCTTTGCAACCCCATGGACTGTAGCCTGCCAGGCTCTTCTGTCCATGGAATTTTTCCAGGCAAGAATACTGGAGTGGGTNAAGGAGAGTCGATTGGGAGTTTGGTATTCACAGATGCAAACTACTATAGATAGAATGGGTAAATAGCATTCTGTATACTGTATAGCACAAGGAAGTATATTCAATATTCTAAGTATATGCAATGTTCAGTTGCTCAGTCATGTCCAGTTCTTTGCAACCCCATGGACTGTAGCCTGCCAGGCTCTTCTGTCCATGGAATTTTTCCAGGCAAGAATACTGGAGTGGGTTGCCATTTCCTACTCCAGGGAATCTTCCCCACCTGGGGATGGAACCCACGTCTTTTGTGTCTGTCTCCTGCATCAGCAGGCAGATTCTTTACCACTGTGCCCCCCAAGACTGCAGTTTCACTGCTGAGGGCCCAGGTTCAATCCTTGATCAGGGAATTAAGAAACTAAGATTCTATAAGCCCTGTGGCACAACAACAATACATATATAAAGCAGAATCATTTTGCTGTTTAGCAGAAATTAACAACATTGTAAACCAACTATATTTAATAAAATACCTTAAAAAGAAAAAACAAAAACGACCCTCTCATTTCAGTTGGTTTATTCACATCAGGATCCAGATGGAGGCCACACTACACACTTGGATGATGTGCCACTGAGAGGTTTACTCTCATACC
The DNA here is from genome assembly GCA_006410675.1 of Oreotragus oreotragus. Taxonomy (NCBI): domain Eukaryota; kingdom Metazoa; phylum Chordata; class Mammalia; order Artiodactyla; family Bovidae; genus Oreotragus; species Oreotragus oreotragus. The sequence continues at coordinate 238,748 of SJYX01002715.1, read as the reverse complement.
TGTCTGAAGCCACACATCAGTGAAATTCTGGCTGCTAACTGGAGTGACCCTGCAGGTTGAGAGCTCACTCCAAAGACTGCCCCTGCTCCAGGCACCAGTCATGAGCTACCCACATTTTTTGCCAGCAGACTACAAATTCAAAGGTTCCCTTCACTGCTTCCTCGGGTTCAATAAACAACTCAGAACTCAGGAAAACGTTTACTTCCAAGTATCCATTTATTATAAATGATACAACTCAGGAACAGCTAAAGGGAGGGGATGCTTAGGACAAGGCATGGGGCGAGGGCGTTGCTGGCGTTTCTGTGCAGTCTCCAGGTGCACCATCCTCCCAGCATTATGATGTGTTCGCCAATCCGGAAGCTCTTTAAACCCCATGGCTTAGAGGTTTTCCAGTACAAGGCATGATTGATTAAATCATTGACCACTCGTGGTTAACTCAATCTCCATCCCCTCCCCTCTCTGCTGAGGTCAGGGGGTAGGGGGTGGGGCTGAGAGTTCCAAACCTAAGTCTCTCCGGTGACCAGCACCCACCCTAAAACTATCTAGGGGCCCACCAAGAGTCATTCATTAACATAAATTGAAAAGGTCTTGTTATGAATAACAAAAGATGATCCTATCACTCAGGAAATCTCAAAGGATTTAGGAAGGAAGGACAAAGATCAATTTATAGAGTTGTTATACCACATTCACTTTTTTTTTTTTTTTCCACATTCACTTTTGATTCCTTTTCTATGCTTGTGGCACTTCGCTGGGGAGGAAGCCAGGACGACCGTGGTGAGGAGTTCCTGTGGGCACTTGTGGGTCTGCCAGCTGAATCCCGGGTGTAGTAGTGTGATGTGTCTTCTCATCTCAGGGGGTGTGAGCCCCAGGCCAGTTTGAGGACATGCTGTGGGCTTCCCAGTGCTTTATCTCAGGGGACACTCTGCTGGTCCTACCTGCAGTGAGGTATGGTAGGCTTCTGGGACCGCCTGGCCCACTATTGGCTATCATCACATTAGCTGCTGAGGACTCTTCCCAACATGCATCATTTTATTAGGCATCACAAAGTGGTGATTTTTTTTTTTTTTTAACACTTTTGTGTTTCTTAGCTGGATTTTTTTTTTTTTCATATTTATTTATTTGATTGCACCCAGTCTTAGCTGCAACACGAGACCTTCAATTTTCATCGTGTCCTGCAGAATCTTTAGTTTCAGTACATGGGATCTACGTCCCTGACCAGAGATGGAACCCAGGCAGGCCCTGTGCTTTGGGAGCTCAGAGTGTTAGCCACTGGACCACCAGGGAAGTCCCTTAGCTGGAATTCTTTTTAAAAAACCTCCAGTCATCAGCTACTTAATCCCTTCAAACTACAGTTTGTATAGAAAAAATATTTCTTTCCTTTTATTGGCCAGTCTTTAGAATGAATTAGTGCCCAAGTAATCTCCAGAGGTGAACAGTAGATTTTTTTAAAGTATCATTATGGACTCTTGGATTTTTATTTATTTGACCAAAAAAAAAAATTAATTTTATGAAAGCACTAATGGTAATTTGAATGGCTTGTTAATGATGGAGTTGTACATTTAAAAAACTGGAATGCTCACAGTGACTTTTATATAGATACTAATTTATAGTTAGTTAACATGCTAAAACACTGTATAATTTGTTTCTACAACCTGCACGGATAACATAAAAATTAACTCTGGCATAACTTAGACAAGATGATATATTTTAAACTAATGAGATTATCTCCAAGTACTCTGATGGCTTATTTTCACATTAAATCTTTATTGATGTATATTATTTATTGCTGCATACATGCCAAATCACTTCAGTCGTGTCTGACTCAGTGCAACCTCATGGACTGTAGCCCACCAGGCTCTTTTGTCCATGGGATTCTTCAGGCAAGAATACTGGAATGAGTTGCCATTTCCTCCATGGTACCTTCCCAACACAGGGATCAAACCTACATCTCTTATATCTCTTGCATTGGCAGGTGGATTCTTTACCATTATTGCCACTTTCCCCTAAATAGTCAGTTGATTCCAGAATGACTCATTAATAATGACAGGTAATTAATGTAAACCATATAAACTTTTATGAAAATTACACAGTCCTATGTAATTCCATAACAAGTAATAAATGTAAATTACAAAAAAAAATCAGGATATGTGGGAAAGGCACAATAGAATACAAAGTGTAGCAAAAGAAAATAATTGTAGTACAAATTACTCTGAAGGGGGTAGAAGAGAAGGACTTGCCTAAGCAACTTTGGAAACTGGTACTTTCACTGGAAATCAGTACTCTATGGCTCAACACATGGATGAACCCAATACTGTACACGAGTTAGTAAATGCTTCTAACGGGTGTATGTTAGCAGTTCTAAAATCAGACTAGGTGGATACTTAAAGAACTGACATCATTTAAGCAAATATCATGTTGATAATGAGAGCCTGATTTCTTATTGCCCGGGAAAGAATTTACAAATAAGGGGAGATGAGAAAGAATCCTATGGAATTGGGTTGGAATCAGAGAAAAGTAAAAACTCATGTTTTTTTAAAAATGCATACATACAGCTAAAAACAGAGATAAATATTGATGTATATGCATGAATTAGTATATATATTTCCTAGCTTTGTCCTAGGGGAAGGCAATGGCACCCCACCCCAGTACTCTTGCCTGGAAAATCCAATGGACGGAGTAGCCTGGTGGGCTGCAGTCCATGGGGTCGCTAACAGTCAGACAGACTGAGCGACTTCACTTTCACTTTTCTCTTTCATGCATTGGAGAGGGAAATGGCAACCCACTCCGGTGTTCTTGCCTGGAGGATCCCAGGGATGGGGGAGCCTTGTGGGCTGCCGTCTATGGGGTCACACAGAGTCGGACACGACTGAAGCGACTTAGCAGCAGCAGCAGCAGCAGCAGCTTTGTCCTGAGAGGGCCCAGAAGCAACAACAGCCCAGGAGCAATGAGCACACCCAACACACAGATCTTGGTTGTTAAATACTAGTCTCCATGAAAGGAGCCAGGGAATAGAAGGTGAGCCTGGAGCCTCTTCTGGGGCCAGAAAGTCAGGAAGTGCTTTAAAAAACAGGCTCCCCTGGCAGTCCAGCAATTAAATTTGAATCTGTGCTTCAACTGCAAGGGGCACTAGTTCAATCCTTGTCCTGAGAGGGCCCAGAAGCAACAACAGCCCAGGAGCAATGAGCACACCCAACACACAGATCTTGGTTGTTAAATACTAGTCTCCATGAAAGGAGCCAGGGAATAGAAGGTGAGCCTGGAGCCTCTTCTGGGGCCAGAAAGTCAGGAAGTGCTTTAAAAAACAGGCTCCCCTGGCAGTCCAGCAATTAAATTTGAATCTGTGCTTCAACTGCAAGGGGCACTAGTTCAATCCCTGGTTGAATTAAGATCCTACATGAGGTACACAGTGCAGCCAAAACATTAAAAAAAAATTTTTTTTAAGGAAAAAGAAAACATAGAAAAGGACATGGCATGTCAAAAAGGCACAGGCGTGAAGAAGGCAATGGCAACACACTCCAGTTTTCTTGTCTGGAGAATCCCATGGACAGAGGAGCCTGGCGGGCTACAAGTCCATGGGTTCTCGAGAGTCGGACGCAACTTAGTGACTAAACCACCACCCAGGTGGGTTAGCTGAGAACTAGAGCCACCTGGAAGTTAAGTGGGGGTTGGAGGTGGGTGCAGAGTTCTGTCTGTGGGAGAAAGTAGTCTTGAACTAACTGGGGCAGGGAGCTGCCAGAGAGACAGCTCAAGAAGTTGTTCCCAACAGGAGAAAGATCGAGTTCAGATGTAGGGTTAGAAAAACAGGTAACTTGACCAAAGGCATCAGAACAAGCCAACCCAACTGGGTTCAGGAATGTAGTTTAATTAAATGAATCCAGATGGGAACAAAAATAGATTTAAGGACCACAGAGTGGTTGGAGGAGTGAAGGCTCAGCAGGGTCTGGCTTACCTCACCTGAAGCTTAGGTAAGGACTCTAGGGCCAGACAGAGAAGGGCTGGGAAGGCAACTGGAAAGTAGTTTGGGGAGGTTTTGGAAGTCAATCTGACTTCTCTTTGGAGGAAGTTTGAGCTGGCTGGGTTAGCAGTCAAGAGAAACAGGATTGAAAATGGAATTGGGGCCTCGGTATCCTTGGTGTCAGCCCAGCAAATATTTCTTAGTTGCCACCAGCCTGAATAATCTATGTTGCAAACTCTTTGATTCCTTTGATTATGTCCTTTATATCCTTTTTTCCTATTTCTTAATAAATTCTTTTGAAAAATGTCAAGAAAAAAAGAAAAGGCATAGGAGGAACCCTAATGTCTGAGCAACAGAGTTTATCAGGTTGTGACTCAGAATCACATAAATTATAATCAGTTACCAGATTATGACTCATAGAATCAAATAGCCATAAGTCCATACTGACTGAAATAAATAACTGAATAAATGGTGGAGAAGGGACTGTTATTTCTTAGAAAAGAATTCCAATTAATGTTGAGAGAATAGGGGAAAGACAAAAAATGCAACATTAAACACTACAATAATAATTATCACACCATGAAAGTGAAAAAAAGTGAAAGTGAAAATCCCTCAGTTGCATTCAACACTATATATGGACTGTGTAGTCCATAGAATTCTCAGGCCAGAATACTGGAGTGGGTAACCTTTCCATTTTCCAGGGGATCTTTCCAACCCAGAGATCGAACCCAGGTCTCCCACATTGCAGGGGGGTTCTTTACCAGCTGAGCCAAAAGGGAAGCCCAAAAATACTGGAGTGGGTAACCTATCCCTTCTCCAGCGGAGAATTGATACTGGGGTCTCCTGCATTGCAGGTAAATTCTTTACCAACTGAGCTATCAGGGAAGCCCTTNACCTTTCCATTTTCCAGGGGATCTTTCCAACCCAGAGATCGAACCCAGGTCTCCCACATTGCAGGGGGGTTCTTTACCAGCTGAGCCAAAAGGGAAGCCCAAAAATACTGGAGTGGGTAACCTATCCCTTCTCCAGCGGAGAATTGATACTGGGGTCTCCTGCATTGCAGGTAAATTCTTTACCAACTGAGCTATCAGGGAAGCCCTTATCGCACCACAGGAGACTAAAATTAGCAGGCAAAATGGTGAGAAACAAGTATTCACTTAGTCTCAAAGTTCTCAAAAAAATTTATAGATGACAAAGGAGAGAAGGATAACTGTTCCTTATTTATGGAGAAAGCTGGCAGCTCCCACTGAATCATGCGAGCAAGGTTATAAGATGGGTAATGAGAGAGACAGCTCACCATGCTGTACCCCATGGGAAACCCTTTCAGTGATATTTTTGCTTGGAGTATGTAACCTTGGTCTAATCATAATGAAGCAAGACAATCCCCAGTGGGACTGATCTTCACGAAGTGCCAAGGTCATGAAAGACATGAAAAGGCCAAAAGCACTACCAGTTGCAGCTGACCAGACATCCTTAGCTCAAGGCAGTGGTCCAGACATTCCTTTCCCATGTAGCCAGGGAAAAGCATTTACAACATAGACTATTAGGACAGCTGGCTAAACTTGAATGAGGATATGGTTCAGATAATGGTATTGTTATCAGTGTTCACGTCTGATTATGGAAGATGATGCATTTGTTTTTAAAGACACGCTTGTGGAAGGATTTAGGGGTAAAGTGGCACCATGCTGCAACTTACTCTCTATCAGTTCAGAAGAAACAGAGAATGAAAGGAGCAGGGTTCCATCTGGTGGTCTGGGTGACAATCCAGGAATTCTTTGTTATCACTTCTTTTCTATACATCTGACTATATTGTCACCCTGCTTATTTAACTTATATGCAGAATACGTCATGAGAAATGAACTGGATGAAGCACAAGCTGGAATCAAAATTGCTGGGAGAAATATCAATAACCTCAGATATGCAGATAACATCACCCTTATGGCAGAAAGTGAAGAACTAAAGAGCCTCTTGATGAAAGTGAAAGAGGAGAGTGAAAAAGTTGGCTTAAAGCTCAACATTCAGAAAACTAAGATCATGGCATCTGGTCCCATCACTTCATGGCAAATAGATGGGGAAACAGTGGAAACAGTGAGAGACTTTATTTTTGGGGGGCTCCAAAATAACTGCAGATGATGACTGCAGCCATGAAATTAAAAGACGTTTGCTCCTTGAAAGAAAAGTTATGACCAACCTAGATAGCATATTAAAAAGCAGAGACACTACTCTGCCAACAAAGGTCCATCTTGTCAAAGCTATGGTTTTTCCAGGGGTCATGTATAGATGTAAGAGTTGGACTATAAAGAAAGCTGAGCACCAAAGAATTGATGCTTTTGAACTGTGGTGTTGGAGAAGACTCTTGAGAGTCCCTTGGACTGCAAGGAGATCGAACCAGTCCATCCTAAAGGAAATCAGTCCTGAATATTCATTGGAAGGACTGATGCTGAAGCTGAAACTCCAATACTTTGGCCACCTGATGTGAAGAACTAACTCATTTGAAAAGATCCTGATGCTGGGAAAGATTGAAGGTGGGAGGAGAAGGGGACGACCGAGGATGAGATGGTTAGATGGCATCACCAACTCAATGGGTATGAGTTTGAGTGAACTCCAGGAGTTGGTGATGGACATGGAGGCCTGGAGTGCTATAGTCCATGGGGTTGCAAAGTGTCAGACACTGAGCGACTAAAGTATCAAAATTACAAACTGACACTTAAGAACATTCCCAGTTAAATGGAAAAGTAGGCTGATGTTAATAGAAATGATTAGGGAAGGTCAAACGGGGTTTCCTGCACTGCAGGCGGATTCTTTATCAACTGAGCTATCAGGGAAGCAAATTTAGTTGCTTCATGATCCAGTAATTCTACTCCAAAACCAATGAAAACTATCTCCACATAAAAATGTGTACCTCGATGCTCACAGCAGCATTATTTCAATAGCCAAAAAGTAGATACAACCCAAATGTCCATCAACTGATGAACGGACAAAACAAAATGTGAACTATCCACTACAGGATTATTTGCAGTAACAAGGGTTTCATCTGGACTGGATACTGACATAGGCTGTAACAAGAATGAACCTCGAAGACACTGTGCTGAGTAAAGAAGGCAGACACTGAGGTCGCAGATCGTATAAATCCATTTGTATGAGACGTCCAGAATAGGCAAATCGAAAGTGGACAAGTGAAGGCTGAGGAACGGGAACAGAGGCATGATGGCTAGTGGATTTCTTTTTGGGGTGATGAGAATGTCCTGGAATTTGAATGTGGAGGTGAATTTGTGACTTGGTGAATAGAGTAAAATTACTGTAAACGGGTTAACTCCGTGGTATGTCGACTATATGATAATAAAGCTCTTATTAAGAAAAACAACCTGCAGTAATAAGGTTTCATTTGGACAGTGCTGGGAAGGTTATTCTGTATACATCATTACCTCAAATTTTGTACTCACTGTGTTATTTTTTCAGGTTAAAAACCAATGTTCTTAAGAGTATCTCACATTCCACACTCACTGAAACAGACACAGGAGCCCACCCCATGGCTCTGCCTCTTGTCATTGTCTGTGGATGTGCCCACGTCAGTCCCTAAATGCGCAGTCCTGGCAGCCCCTCCCCAGGTCAGGCTGCACCTCTGGCAGACGCCCTTCCTTTGAAGCCCAGCACAGAGGCCCCACGACCTCTGCCCTCTCTACCAGCCACAGTGGGCCTCTGGCTTGTCCCCGTGTTCTCACCCTAGGACCTTTACACTTGCTCTTCTCTCTGCCAGCGAGGCTCCCCTCTGAATATCCACGTACTCACAACTCCACCTCACCAGCAAGGCCTTTCCCTACTCCTTAGCACCCTCTGCTCTGTTTGCCTCCACAGCCTTGTTACCACCTGACATCTTGTATTTCACTTTTCCCATCTTTCCCCCATTGGAATGTATATTCCAGAACAGAAAATGCTCTATGTCCTGCCTGCTTCACTTATTTCTATTGTAGTTGTTACACTATTATCATAATTTCTTATTTTTGTTTCCTGTATTAGAGCCTTAGCTCCCTGCAAGCAAGAACAAAACCCTTGTTGTTTACAGAATGCAACATTCCTCTTCTGGTATTTCGGACCACGTCTGAGTGCGACAACCGTTCAACTCCTGCTGGGTCTCACACAACCTGCCAAGGGACAGGGCTGTTCCTCCTTATCCACGTTGCTCTGTAAACCACGTGTATCTTTGCTCAACCAAGCAAAGCAGAACGCATCTGGAGCTGAGTGGCTCCTCTTCACACAGCATCCTGTCAGAGTCCAGGAGCCCCAGGCCCTGTGGGCATGCCACCCTCTTCCCTGGCGCTGGCTTCCTCAACATCTTCGAGATTCCTGAAGACTGACTGACTGTCCAAACGAGGCATGTGCCCACTCCTGGAGTCATCACTAACTTTCCACTCAGACCACAAGGTGGAGGTGAGCTGGGGTACATTCCAGTGCCCTGCAAGTGGGACAGCCCCATCCACCTGGTCTGCGAGACTGCAATCCAGCATTTGAGAAAAGAACATGAAGGAGAAGCCGAGCAAAAGCACCAAGTCCATCTCATCCTTTCACTCACTCGGTCTGTACTTGCAGGGATGAAGTGCTGGCCACTGCAGGGATACCCAGCACTGCCCTCAGGTAACCGGAAGCCTGGTTTGCCTTGGAGCACAGCAACTGCCCCTGCACACTTACCACCCAAGAGCACTTCCTCCCAAGAGCACCCCTACGTGAACAGCAAAGCACATGGCCGGGCCCTCCAGCCCTTGAGATAACGCATGGTTTCCAATTTCACAGTTGAGGAGATTGAGGATTAAAATGGTGGTGGAGGGACTTCCCTGTGGTCCGGTGGCTAAGAATCTGCCTGCCAATGCAGGGGACAGGGGTTCAATCCCTGGTCAGGGACAATTCTACATGCTGTGGGGCACCTAAGCCCATGCACCACAACTACTGAGCCTGTGCTCTGGAGTCCGTGCTCTGCAACCAGAAAGTAGCCCCCACTCGCTGCAGTTAGAGAAAGCCCATGCCCAGCAACAGACCCAGTGCAGCCAAAAATAATTTAAAAAATAAAGTGATGGGGAGGTTTCTCTCAGCTTCCTGCCAAACTGCAAGCTTTTCTGACTTGGTTACCTTTCCACTATATGCTTCCAGCAAATATGATGTCACCCCTCCCTACTCCTGTCACCTCCAGCGCCATATCCCTACCTCTACCTGCAGTGTCCACACGTCAAGTTCCAGCTCACAGACATCTAGCTGATAGCAACACTTGCCTGGGTCCACATCTGGATGCTTACCCATATCCAGTGTTCTGCCTCTTAGACCCAACACTGAGCACAGCCCATCCTTTGCCTGCTTTCTTCCTGGAAATTTCTCTTCACTAGTGACACTCTCCACCCATGTGGCACCTTGGCCACCCCTTACCATGCTCCACAAGCCCCCCATTCCCAGTCATTGCTCCCTCCAAACACCAGAGCCAACATCCAGAAAGCAGTCACCCTGCCTGGCATGTGCCTGCTTAGCCCAAGGCCACCTCATCAGACAGGCTGCCTGGCTCTGTCCAGATGGTCTGACCTCTACCAGCCACCCCTCACCACACTGCAGCTAAAGCTGAGCCCTGGCTGATCCCTTCCCATTAAGACTGGGCTAGAGATAGGGATGAGTCACCTCAACCATCTTTCCATCAGTGCCTGGCGTGGCTCAGATGGTTCAAATGGCAGCTGCTGGCTCTGCAGTGATAGCACATTAACTGACTGTTAAAGGGCCACCCCTTAATCACACTCTTTCCTTGTGACTCACTCCAGCCTCATCCCAAACATGGAAGCCATCTGAGCTGTGGGCCATGGCAGCTGCTTCCGGAAGAGCCAAGGTACCGGCTGCTGTTAAGGCTGGGGTGACTCTCCTGGCCCGTACTTACCCCTCCCCATATTCCCTTCTCCTGCCTTCTGTCTTTCCAGCATTAGGGTCTTTTCCAATGAGTCGGCTCTTTGCATCAGGTGGCCAAGGTACTGGAGCTTCAGCTTCAGCATCAGTCCTTCCAGTGTATACTCAGGGTTGATTTGTTAGGATTGACTGGTTTGATCTTGCTGTCCAAGGGACTCTCAAGTCTCCAGCACAATTTGAAAACATCAATTCTTTGAGGCTCAGCTTTCTTTATGGTCCAACTCACATCTATACGATTACTGGAAAAACCATAGCTTTGACCATATGGACCTTTGTCAGCAAAGTGATGTCTCTCTCTGCGTTTCAATAAGCTGTCCAGATTTATCATGGCTTTTTTTCCAAGGAGTCTTTTACCATCAGAGCTGCAGTCATCGTCTGCAGTGATAATGGAGCCCAAGAAAATAAAATCTGTTACTATTTCCACTTTTTCCCCTTCTGTTTACCATTAAGTGATAGAACCAGATACCATGACCTTCGTTTTTTGAATGTTGTTTAAATTTTTTTCACTCTTTCACCTTCAAGAGGCTTTTTACTTCTTCACTTTGACATTAGAGTGGTATCATCTGCATATCTGAGGTTATTTCTCCCAGCAATCTTGACTCCAGTTTGATTTATCCAACCTGGCATTTTGCATGATGTACCCTGCAGGTAAGTTAAATAAGCAGGGTGATAGCATACAGCCTTTACGGTACTCCTTTCCCAATTTTGAACCAGTCTGTTTTTCCATGTCTGGTTTGGTTGCTTCTTGGCCTGCATACAGGTTTCTCAGGAGACAGGTAAGGTGGGCCATCTCTTTAAGAATTTTCCAGTTTCCCTCTAGCTGGGTTGTAGGCATAACTGAGTGGCTCAAAGGAAGGTCCTCAGGAGGGGAGGCCCGAAGAGATGTCCATGCCCTACACCCCAGGGATCTTGGCTCCTCCTGAACCGTAGGAACTGCATGGCAGGTCACACTAGCATTTGGGCAAGTAACATGACCATCCTGCTCTAGTCTGTCCCAGGAAGGGTCCAGATGGGCACCAGTGTCTGCCTGCCCCCCGTTCCCTGTGGGTCAAATGAGATTCTACCACAGCTCCCACTAGCTACATCTCCAAGTACATAATTAAGAAAACACCAAATACAGTGATCTTTCCTTCATGACACAAAAGATGAAAAACACGTGGGGATTATGTTGCAAAGTCAGAACTACTAAACCCAGATTTCTGAGAACCAGAGCACGAGAAAGAAACAGCTCAACCCAACAGCTCTGATGTTAAAAGACTCCCTGGAAGAAAAGCTATGATAAACCTGGACAGCTTATTGAAAAGCAGAGGGTTCAGCAGAGGGTCACCTGAAACCGGCCAAAAGCACAGGGCACTCCACCTTGCCCCGCCCCTCACCTTGCAGTACAGGCAATGAACAGGTGGCTGTGTGTGGAGGACCACTGCTCCACATCCTCCCACCAAGGGGGGATGAGCGGGTGAGAAAAAGGGGTTTGGATCTGTGGGAACAGTGTGGCAGCCAGCATCCTCCTGCAGAACTCCAACCCACAGGCCAGGTGCCATGTGCCCGGCAGGCCTGCCTCATTTCCTCCTCAGATCCCAGGTCCCTCCCGCCTACCAGATCACACCAGCATTCTGGCCCAGGTGAGGACCCTGAGAATGTGATGAATTAAACAGTTCCAGTTCTACACACATTTCTATTTTATTATGGCAAAGGTGAAAACGCCACCTTCTCCACAACAACAATCAGTAAAAGTTATCCCAAAAATAACTCAGTACAAAACAGGTCTGTTTCAGAATTTAAAAAAAAAAAAGGGGGGGGGAGAAACCTTTACATGAATTTTAAATCCTATTTTAAAACATAAAGAAACAAATCCATCATTGGCCACACAGCCCCAGTCTGTCACCCCCTCCCGCCAGGGAGCACGGACGAGACTTCTGGGTCCTGGTCCATGCACGGATTTGCTGGTCTGTTTAACTGGTGTCCATCTGAAACAGAGGAAGAGAGGTGCTCACTCAAAATGAGGCCCTCCTCCAATTGGTCTGGGACTGACCCTCACCCAGCCCTCCTCTGTGACTTACTCTTGCATTATAAGCATCCAGCTGGGCATCTAATTCTTCTGCGGAAAGCTGCTGCTTTGAACTCCTGCCGGTGCCTCTGCCTCTTCCCCGGCTGCCTCCACGGGTGCCTCTCCGGGTGCCGCCGCCACCACCGAAACCTCCTGAACCACGGTTTCTAGTCATCCCACCTCTGTTTACACTAGCAAGAAAAGGGAACTTTGCTCACATGCCTGGGAAGACCTGCAGCATGAGGAGACACCCCACAGGCCAGCCCTGACTAGAGAGGCCCCGGAACTCACCTCTGTGCAGGTCTCCGCTGCGTGTCAATCTGTGAGGTGACGAGCTGAATGTTCATGGGGCGGCCTGTGGCAGAGAACACAAGAGGGCCAGCTCCTGTTAGAGAACTCTGAAGCCTGCTAGGGGCAGCACCCTGGCCTCCACGCAAGCACTGGAAAGGGGCACTGTGCATCGTGATGCTCCCGACGAGAGGACAGCCTGGCAATGCTGGTGGGAGAACAGCCCACCAGCGCCTCCTCGCTCCTCCTCATCCAGTGCGGGTGGGCGTGTCGGGCGTCCGGGGTGCCCAGGAGCAGAAGGGTACCTTTGTCTTTACGACTACAGCCCCGCACTCAAGAGTTGTACTATGGTGGCTCTGAGAAGGCTTCACAGAAGTGAATCTTCCGGAAGGAGCTGAAGGAGGGGAGGGATGTAGCTTGCTGGATGGGGATTCACAAGAGGTTGGTCCAGATGTGTGGGGCAGCATGAGAGGTGGCAGTGTGGAAGAGAGACAAAGGGGCAAACACAAAGTGTCCTCAAGCAGAAGGGACCCTACTCTTGCAGGGATGGGGCCAGCCTCTGGCTCCGCAAACTAGCTATAGCGCTGCAGCCTTTCTGGGTCCAATCCCAAACGCACCATCCAAAGGAACACCGTTGTACTGTTTCATAGCTTTTAGTGCATCTGCCTTCCGCTCAAAGTGCACGTCAGCTGTTCCTAAACTGCGGCCAGATCGGTCATAGTGCACAGCCGCCTTCTTCAGAGTTCCAAATTCAGCAAAGAGCTCCTGAGAGTCAGAAAGAGCAGTTGTTAGCAAAGCAATTTTTCTTCTGCTGGCCCAGGGACACTCCCTGGAAGTGTAAACTGCTTTGGGGTATTTCCCTGGGAGAAAGACATACATGTGGTGGGGCAGGGCAGTGGCAGTGGGATCTGGGGTATGGGATGGGACAGGTGGGACAGCAATTTCCTGGAGAAGCTGGGCCCGAGGGCTCCTGCCCACTTGGGAACCTGACATCTATACCACGATGCAGGTGAAGGATCACAAAGCCCACCAATGAAGGGCAAAGATTAAGTTGCTATCTTCTTCAACAAAGGAATATTTACAACACACCCAAGGACTGTGCCAAGAAGCAGCCAAGGCCAAGATCACAGAGCAAGGGGCTCTATCCACTTGTGGACCAGCTCCAAGGGCCCTCTGACTGGGAGCCCTGACCCAGCCCCTCCCCCAGGGCAGATTCTGGCTCACCTTTCCCTCTCCTCCTACTCAAGCCTGCCGCAAAGCCTGAAGTCAAGCGCTGCCATGGAAACTGCCCTGACCTCAGGCAGGCTGGGAGTTGGAGAGGGAACCCAGAGTGTGGGGCTACTCCGGCCGCAGGCACACAGCGGGAAGTGGAGTTCACCAAAAGCGGTTTCCAGTGGATGCCAGAAACCACCTTAAAAAAAGTGTTGAGACACTGTGAGTGCTCACTGGCCTTGCTTTGTCCTCCCAAGGCAAAGTAAATGGCTGGGCTCTGGGAAATTGAACCCAGGAAGGCCCAGTACCCTGCCCAGCCATCTCCTGGACTGACCCCCAAGATGTCATTACTTAACCATTTTAGGCAGCAAGTTTAAAGGCCTTTAGGGTCCAACCAAAAAAAAAAGAAAAGAAAAGAAAGAAAAGCAAAAAAAGAAAAAGGGGAGGAAAGAGAGAGAGGCAAAAAAAAACAAGAGGCTTCAACCAAAGATGTTTGAGAATCATGCCACTAACAAATCCCAAGGGGTGAGGATAAGTGAGAAGACAGGGGATGAAATTCCAAGTAAGACATAGGGCTTAAGGCAAATGGAGCCAGAGTGGCACTGGCACCATCTTGGTCTGTGCTATGTCAGTCCTACAAAGGAAGTACTTTCTCCTCCCAACAAACCATTACAACAAGCAAAACGTAAGGGAACAAGTAGCCTAGCTCTTCCAGGAACAGAAACGGAGCACATTCAACCAAGCTTCTGTCAGACGAGCTTGGGCAAAGTGCCTTCATCTACAGAACACGTTTTAGCAAGGAAGAACAGCAGCGCCCCAGACTAAGCTGGGGCCTTGTCTTCCAACACAAACTGACACAATGGTCAGGCTTTCAACTCTAGCTCAACCTCTGCCCTGCATTCCTGGAGCCCCTCACAGGAAACAGTGGCTGGCCCTTCGGTGCCTGGGAGAGCTTGTCGTCCCAAGATGAGTGGGGGGGGATTCAGGGCCAAGTCCCAAACGCCACCACCAATTCCGTGCGGAGTGACCCGCCCACCACGAAACTCCAGTCCCTTACCTGAATATCAGCGTCGGACACTCCAAAATCCAGATTTGACACCAGCAGTTTCCCACCGGTCTCCACACCGGCACCACCCCCAAAACCGCTATCGAAAAGGTCATGCTGCCATTTGTCAGGAAGTTGTTTCGGCTGAGGCAAAAGAAAACACAAGAACAGAAAAAGGTCTGTAAGTCTCACTCCAGGGCTCGCCCTCGCCCTCACGGCCACAGCAAGAGCCTCCCCCCATCTCGGCGGGGAGGCAGGCGCCGAGAGAGACCCGCAGCCCCCGCTTCTCGCCCGCGTCAGGCCGTACCCGGCCGCCACGGCCACACGTCCCGCAACTTCTCGGTTCCCTCCAACCAACTTCCCGCCACCGGGGCGGCCGCGCCAACGGCCCCTCAGCCCCCAGCGCCGTGAGGCCGGGCGCCCTGTTAAGACAAAGGCCGCCAGGGTCTCCGCCTTGGTGCCCGGCAGGCGTGCGACCTTCCCGCCCGCCGAACCGGCCGGCGCCCGCGCCCCCCGGCCCAGTCGGTGAGTCGGTCGGCCGCCCGGACGGCCCGCTGGTCGCCCGTGCGCCGCCCTGCCGGTTCGCTCCCTCGCCGCGGCCCGCCACCCGGTCTCCACACTCACCCTGCTGTAGGGCGCCGGCCGGTTCCTGCCGCCGCCGCCCGCCGCGCCGCGGGCGATGGCCGGCCGATTCCGAATGGGTCCGCCGCCTCGGTTCACTCGCGCGGCGGCCTGGGCCCCGCCGCCGCGGCCACCCTGGGAGCCGGCCCGGCCGCGGCCCCTGCCCCCGCCGCGGCCGCCTCGCTGGCTCCGGTTCAGCTTAATGATGTCGTCCAGAGACATATCCATTTTGTCGGCCATGGCGGGCGCGGAATCGGCCTCGGCTCGAGCCCGCGCGTCAGCACGTCGGCGCGTCACTTCCAGCGCCGCTCGGGGGTTTTCCGGTGCCGCGTCCTCAGAGCGACCGCGGATTGGCTGCGGGCCTTCGGCGTCTCAGGGGGCGAGGCCGCGCGTGCGCGCTGAACCAAGGAGCTCGGCGGGCGCCTCTGAGAAGTGCCGAGCCGCGGCCACAGGCGTTTATGTGCCTTCCCGCGCGGGGCCGGCCCTGCCAACTGAAGGCGGGTGGTGCCGCGCGCGATTAGATCGGCGGGGGCGCGGCCGTTGGGGGCGTGGCCGAGCGTGGCGCCTCTCCCTTGCCCCTCCCCCACCGCACCAGGAGCCCGCACCCTAGTCCCGCGGCGGGAGTGAGTGCGGCCCTAGCGGCCCGCGCCAGGGTTGTTTCCGGGGTGACTTCGTAGGGAGCGGGCTTGGGTCTCCATCTCTCAGCCCCGTCAGCCCTTGCGGAAGTAGCGCATGGCGCGTTTCTGCGGTTGTTAAAGCCGACGAGCCCTTCTGCGGACGCCGAGGCAGAAGTGCGGTGTTGGCGAAGGACCAACACCGGTCTTCCCGAGGACCCGGCCCCCGCCCCAGCCCCCTTGCAGACACCTCTTACTGCCTTTCGGCGGCCACTGTTGCCTACGCTGGACTCTCGGGGCGACACCCCCTCTTTGGCTTCCAGGTGCCGTAGCTCTGCAGACTCAGCACAGCCGGGTGGTCTCTTCCCTCCTCGCAGGCTCCTTGCGCCATGAAGGTGAAGATCAAATGCTGGAACGGCGTGGCCACTTGGCTCTGGGTAGCCAACGACGAGAACTGCGGCATCTGCCGGATGGCCTTCAATGGCTGCTGCCCGGACTGTGAGTGTCCCCTGCCCGCTGTCTCTCGAGCTGTGCCTATCATCTGGCCTTGGCGTGTCCCCAGAAGTACTCGCACAGCGTTTCTGGGTTTGGTTTCCTCTTCCCAAGAAAAGTTGACAGGGAAAAGCCAGGCTATTTGGGCCCATATTTGTGCAAAGATCCCGTCAAAAGTTTTGTAAGGAAAAGAGCACAGTTTCCTATCCTGATAAAAGTCACTATGAGACACGTGGAACACAAAAATGTGTTAAGACATTTTAGTTGAAAATTTAAAGTCAAAAAAATGTAATGGTACAAGGTTTCCCCCTCAATCCAGCACATAAATGATGAATAACACGTTTTCATATCTGGTTGTTTTTGCCCAGCTGTTTTAAAGTAAATGCTAAATATCTCCTGCATCGTCAGGTGGGTTCTTTACCACTGAGCCACCAGGGGGGCGGTAGTAAATGCTAAATGTGATGCCCTACTTCAGTGCTGACTTTTACCCAGCACTGTGGTCACTTTAGACAACATATTTCCTTACTGTTGCCCCTCATTCCCAGTCCTTGTTCAGATTTCTTCAGTTGCCCTCAAATGTCTTTTTATTGTTGGGTGGTGTGAGCCAAGACCCAAGGTGTGATCACTTTTTCCCTTCACTACTTAATCTAGAATAGTTTTGCTTCATCTTCTCTATCGCGTTTTAGACATCAAATTATTTGTTTTTTACTTTTCTTTCTTTATTTTTGGCTGCGTAGGGACCTTCATTGCATTGAGCAGGCTTCTCTCCAGTTGGGTTGCATGGCCTCAGTTGTCTCGTATCATGTAGGATTTTAGTTCCTAGACCAGGGATCAAACCCACATCCCCTGCATTGGAAGGCAGATTCTTAACCACTGGACCGCCAGGGAATTCCCCGTAGACATCTGATTCTTTCAGAGCATGTTGTCTTGCAAAATGCCTGACCTCAGGTTTTACCAGATTTCATCTTTGCGGTGTCTTTTGCATTGTTCCTTTGTCTCCAGTGTGTTCTGTGAAGTGAAAGTATTTGGGTCAAAAGGAGATTTTCGCACCAGTGAATTTAGTTTTTAGTCAGACACAAGTGAACCAGAAGCAGTAGGAAGGGTCTTAAGGCTTTGCCTAGGGGACGAAGGTGTTGCCAAGAGAGAAGTGAGATTTGGGGACCACTGAGAAGTCAATGACCAGGCCTGTGCTGTAGGGCCGTGAACATCAAAATAGTAGTAGATCTTTGCTTCTTGCAGTGAAATTCAAATAATTGATTTTAGGGCAAATATAATTTTATCCTAGTCTTAAATCTTTACATCTGGGAGAGGAAATCTCATCACCTATGGGCTAATCCATCCTGATTTAATCCGGCTGGGATATAATCTTAGGAAATCAGTGATTGGTTCTACTTGATGAGGTTTTATGTAAAGGGAGAGAGAATAGAAGCTCAAGGACGGCTTGGTTTAATCCCTTTAAAACCGCCCGTTTTTTTTTTTTGGTTCAGTTGGGTCTTGTTACTGCATGCAGGCTTTTTCTGGCTGAGGCAGCACTACTCTAGTTGCCGTGGCTTCTCTTGTTGCGGAGCACAGGCTCGAGGTGCACAGGCTTCAGTAGTTGCATCACTCGGGTTTAGTTGCTCTGCAGCATGTGAAATCTTCCAGGCCCAGGGGTTGAACCCGTGTCTCCTGCATTGGCAGGTGGATTCCTATCCACTGTACCACCAGGGAAATCCTAAAACCACCCTTTCTCAAAGGTACAACACAGGTTATGGGTAGGTACTTGCAACTTTCTCAGCAGCAGATGTGGCTTCTGAAAAGTCCTAGGGTAGCATTTATGTGGTCATGCCCTTGACTCAGTGTGGGTGAGTGTGCCTGTGTGTCAGAGATGGCACCAGGGGTTGCATGCAGCTTATGGAACCCAGTGTGTGGGGCTGGCTGAGGTGTGCTGGGGAGAGGGGGGTTGAGGCTGAACTTTGGACTTGCTGGTTGTGAGCCAGCTGTAATGATCAAATGTTTGGTCAATCCAGGGCGCCTTCTATACAGATCAAGTGATGCTGGATTTCTCTGCTGAGATGGAATTCCTACGAAAAATCCAGAGTAACTCAGACTGTGATAAACCCGCTCCTTGTCTCAGGGCTTTGTGAGTGAAAGTCTTATGGAGAGGATCCCACCGACGCTTAGCATGAGTCACTGTCAGCATGGAAGGTGGTGTCAGATTCTCCACGAATGGATGTGATGGCTAGGGTACCCCTGCCAGTAGGCTAGCTGGCCCCTGCGCATCCTCTTGCATCCTCTACGTGTAAGGACTCTAATGTGTTAGGGGTGATTCCAAGCGTCGTTCTGCTGAGGTGGGAAAGACCCTGGGTTGGGGTGGGAACCAAGAGAAATCAGGTGTCACACCCTGTGGGCTCCTGGCACAGGGCCGTCTACCTTGCCCTCAACCCTGGCCTGGGAAACAGAATGAGCTAGATAGTTTTGTATTTGCCAAGTAAATTGTTTTTTGGTTGTTTTTGTCATAAAAGATTCAGAAAAGCAGTGATGTTTTGTTTTAGAGAGGATTACTTTTAAAAGATTGGGGGTTTGGTGGGGAGAAAGGATCCATGTATATGTATAACTGAGTCCCTTCACTCTTCACCTGAAATTATCACAATGTTGTTAATCAGCTATACCCCAATACAAAATAAAAAGTTAAAAAAAAAAAAGATTGAGAAACACTGCTCCAAACAAGAGAATAAGAAGATGGCAGTGCCCATCTGTCTGACTCCATAGGGTGAATGTACCACTGTGGGGCAAGGGCTGCTCCTGAACTGGGAAGGAGGTGCAGGTTTTCAGTAGCCATTGAAGGATATTTAAGACCTGGCACCCACACCAGCCTCCTGGTCGGTATGCTCCCTTCAGGCAGTGGCACCTGCCTTCATGAGTCACGTGGCCTCCTGTCTGTCCCTGGGATGTCAGTGGGGTGATAGAGACTGCGGAGCACTGTGAGGTTTGGACAAGCGCTCAAGTCAGATTTCCAGCTCCTTGTGCAGGTCAGAGCAGGTGCTCCATTAGGTCTTGAGAGCACTGTCATGTGGCTTCACCGTGGTGTTATCTCTTTAACACATCGTACAGTCACCTGTCCCTGTGTCTGGTGTCAAGAGAGAAGACCAGGACCACAGGTGAACAGGCCAGCACTTAGGAACTACTTCGTGGACAATATGTCCCCTGTTCACCCCAGCTTATCTGGCTGGTGCACTGTGTGCCCTAGTGACTTCTGGATTTGGCTCATGCTTAATAGGCATGAGGGGCCCTGTGGCAGTGCTTTGGGGGAATGGCCCCCCTAGAGGGTGGCGGCAGCAAGCTGCAGCTCCCGCTGCTCATGGGACCTACCTGCTGGGGGAGGACATTGTGCTCTGCCGGCACCAGCTGCGTGATGGGGTTTTCTAGATTCTTAAAGATCAGACTTGTTTCTCTTGATGCCAGGCCCTCTTCACAGTGGTAGCACGTGGTTCTCTGGACCTCAAGTAGGACAGAAATGGGGAGGAAACGGGAGGCAGTGCCACGTCACTCCCAGCGGCCGATGGGCTGGGCCATAAGCCCCTGTGTCCCCGACCTGCTCCCTGGTACTGAACTGGGTCCCTACTGCCTGGGGATGGCGACATCTAGTTTCTAAGGCCCCGGCTCACCTCACCTTGATCAAGAGGAATGGTTTGCCGCTCAGAGGCAGGTCACCTGTGCAGGTGCCTTGACACACTGATGTAACCTTCTTGGCATCACGGGTGCCAAATGGCAGAACTGCGGTGTGTCTGCAGATGGGCCCAGGCCTTGGGAGGCGAGTGGGCGGGGGTTCAGGCCCAGCCAGAGCTCTTCCTGCTGATGAGCTCCCGTGTGGAGGTGGGAGCAGCCCGGGTGGTCTTTGCAGAGGTTCATGTAGAGGCAGCTGCTTGGCCGAGTCTGGGGTTTCCTTCCAGATTCCTGTCCTCTCTGAGCCCTGAGGCCACCCTGGGCATGCTTCCCCCATTGGACTTGTGCTGTGCTCCGGGTGACTCACAGATGCTCTCATCCCTCCCGCAGGCAAGGTGCCGGGTGACGACTGCCCGCTGGTGTGGGGCCAGTGCTCACACTGCTTCCACATGCACTGCATCCTCAAGTGGCTGAACGCGCAGCAGGTGCAGCAGCACTGCCCCATGTGCCGCCAGGAGTGGAAGTTCAAGGAGTGAGGCCGTCCGCGCTGCCTGATGCCCCTGCCCTCACCCTGAGACGGTCTCACCCCCACAGTGGCTCTGGGTGGCTGTCTCCTCCATGGGGACAGTCTCCTCTGGGCTCTGACAGGGTTGAAATGAGGACTGGAGCTGCGTTTGTTTTCTCCCATCACAACGTTGACATTTTATCAAATAAATAAAACTCATTAAACCACCTAAGCCTGGCCAGAGGCTCCAGTTGCTTGTTTTCTTGGTGCTGAGGCAGCCTCGGTGTGCGCCAGTATGAAAACTCATGAATAAACATCCCAATGCGATGCCGAGAGGCCCTGAGTCACACCCCTGGAGAAGAACGAGCCACGGATCAGCCAGAGGAGCCAGGGTGGGAGGAGTGGGCTCGGGCTGGAAGAGCCTGGAGGGGTAGAGAGGCCGAGGGCCCCCTCTTCAGGGTGGCCGCTGGGACCCTGGCAGGCACTGCCGTGCTTCCTCCCTCTGGAAGGCTGTCCCCGAGTAAGTGCTGGCTGTGCTAAGAGGGCTTTGTCAAGGCGGCTGTGATCGGTGGTCTCAGTCCCTTTCTCCCAGCTCCTTGTCAGGGCCGATGTCCTTGACAGGACGTGTGTCCGCAGGTGTCCGAGGGTCTCCCCATCTAGGGAAGTCAGCCCTTGGGACATCCTTTGGGCACCTCTGCTCCATCTCAGCACCCCCCTAGGGCAGGGTCAAGGAACCCAGCCCTAGGATTTTGAACAGCTTCTGGATGGCAACCACTGCAGGCTGCATGTCTTGTGAGCATGGGCTCCTTCCAGTCTATTCTCGATGACCTACCCCTGCACCTGGAGTCACTGCCCTGTGTCCCTGTAATGTCTTCTGCCCAGTGGGTAGCTGTTTTCTGAGCATCAGTCTCCAGGGGAGAAGGCAGGGCAGTACATGGTCTGGACCATTGTGCCCAGAGGGAAGGAACCCTCACGGAATCTGGAGGTCATATACTCCTTGCCCAGAAACCCAGCTGCCAGGGCCCTTGTGCTGGTGTGTCCTGGGAAGGCACGTGGCCAGGGTGTTTGGAAAGTGAGCAGGAGGAGGGGCAGCTGAGTAGGCCTCATGTCACCTGCTGTGTGCCCTCCGTCTTGGGCTCTTGGACTCAGCCTCCTGGGTGCTCCCAATTAGCTCTTGGGCTCTAAGCAGTAACTGAATTCTAAATGCCTGTCTACAGTGTGTCTGGATCCATGGTCACTGAGTTCACAGACCACTAGGAAGACCAGCCCTCACTGGGAGGTGGGCAGTGGCAGCTGCAGAGGATCCCACAGGGTGGCCTGGCCTTCGTCTGGCCTGCTCCTGCTCGCCTTCCCTCCCTGGAGTTGTGCCTTCCCTGGGGAATTCTCCCTTGTGACAGGAAGTACCCACATGCTTAGGGTGCCAGGCCATGAACCGAGCCTCCAGGCTTTTAAAAGCCCTGGCACAGCGGGACAGGTGCCCTCACCCCGGAAGTCTAGAGCTTGCCACAGGCCATACAGTCCTCTAGGCAGGCCACTCCCACTTTGCTGCCAGGGGGGCTCCCCTCCATCCCTCACTGAGTTCCAGCCTGGTCCTCCCAGGGCCTGCGCGATCCCCTCAAGCAGGACACAGAGCTGCCTGCCAGGCCCAGCACACACCCAGAGCCCAGCCACTGGCTCCCTCCCAGGAAGTTCAAGGGCTCTGACAGTTCCCCTCAGGCCCCATAATCATCTCAGCTCTTCCTCTGCCACAGAGGAACAGGGTCACAGCACCCACCTCTGCAATGGCTCTCCCCTGGTCTCCCCTCCTCATCTGTCCTGTGAGCCATCCTGCCAGCTCTGTTTGAGGACCAGATCAGTGGTGTAAAACTTCTGCCATAGGTGTGAAACCCACCTCCGCCCTCCCTACCCCCCCGCCCTCTTAGATTTCAGTGCCTCCTCCAGAAGCCGGGTCCTCTGGTCAGCTCCCTTTAGGGTGGGAACTGCTCCTTGTCCCCGGGGTACAGGGAAACAACTGCTCCTTGTCTCCGGGAAACGGGGTACAGCCCCCGGGCGGTAACGGGCTGGGGCGTCGGACTCCTTGAGGGCTCTGCAACACCGCCGCCCCTCCTGCCACTGAGTCGGGACTAAGGTCTGTGGGAGGGGCCCACGGGCTGCCTCCCATCAAGAGTTGAGCGGGCCAGAAACGGGGAGGTGGGCATGGGTGGGGAGGAAGGGGGCGTCGCATACCCCTCAAGCCCTGGAGCATCTTTCTCCAGTGTGCCCCTGTGCCCAAGAGGCTCTGAACCCCGCGCAGGCTTCTCCCTCCAGGATGCGGCGGCCCCGTGCATCCCGGCGCCCGCCCTCGCGCCCCGCCCCGCCCCGCCGCAGATATAAGGCGCGGGTACTGCCATTCCGCACCCCGCCGCCCGCTGCCACCGAGTCCCCCATGGCCGGGCCCGCGATGCTGGTGGCCGCCGCTCTGGCGCTGTGCTTACTGCTGGCGTCCCCCGGCCTCGCGTGGTATAAGCCGACGGCGGGGCCGGGGTACTACTCCGTGGGCCGCGCCGCGGGGCTGCTGTCCGGCTTCCACAACGCGCCGTACGCACGGCGCTCTGAGCCCCGCGGGGGCACGCGATCCCTGGGAGAGGCCAGCACCTTCCGGGAGATGCGCCTCAACCTGCGGAGTCTCGTGAGTAATGGGCGCTGCTGAGTGCGGAGCGCTGGAGGGTGCGGGCGCCCCCTTATCCATCCCATCTCGCCCCCAGGCCGTGTGCGTCGAGGAGGTCACCCCCAACCTGCAGAGCTGCGAGCCGCACCCCGACGGCCGTGCCACTTTCCAGTGCAAGGCCGACGTCTTCCTGTCGCTCGGCGCCTCGGACTGTCGCAGCAAGTGAGCCCCGACCCCGGTCTGAATGCCCTGGGCACCCATGGGCCCGCCCCTGCCCTGGCGCTAGATGGCACCCAGCACCGCCCATCCTTCCCCACAGTAAATGGCTTAATGAATAAATGACTTGCAGCCTCTGGAAGGTGGGCACAGCGGGTGGAGTGAGCGTCTCCTGAATCTCCACACCCATACTCTGCTCACCCAGACCTGCAGACAGCAGCCAGGTTACCAGGTTGCACGGAGACACCTGTACAGGAGCTCCCAAGAACCACTGCTGGTAAAATGCTGCTGGGAACTTTCTGTGGGCCTCAGGCCATATCAAGCCCAGACATCTTCTGGAGCCCGGCATCTGGCTCTGCAAGGCTCTGCTCCATGCCCTGCCCCCTCCCTGCTTTGTTCAGGTAGCTCCAGGATCCTCCTAGGAGGTGCTGCCTGGGTTCCCTACCAGCCATCAAGTTTACCACGCCAGCTCAGAAGTCCCACCTTGTAATAAGCCTCCCCTAAACACCCCACACCAGGACGCCCTCCTGCCTCAAATGCTACATTTCTTGAGGCCTCCCTTACTAGAGGGGCAGCTCTTGGAGTGACTTTCTTGGAGCATCCCCAAAACACCTCAAAGTACACAGCATGGGACAATACTTGTGCCAAAGGAGTGAATGATAGGCTGGGCCCGAGGGGGAGGCAGCTAGATGTGTGGCTCCGGGACTGGGAGGGGCTGTAGCAGGGAGGGGATGACAGAGCTGAGAGCTGGGCATACCCCAGCTGAGTCCTGAGTCAGGCAGCTGGCTCCTCCCAGGCCTGGGAGCTCTTTGTTCATCCCAATCTAGACCCGCAGCAAAGCGGTATCCAAAGCCATGGGTGCTGCCATACCTGGAGAAGGGGGGAGCTGTGCAGGACCATGGCTCCTGAATACAACTGCCTTGTGCCAGCCCAGCACCCCTGCCCCACTCAGGCTAATTCCCTAATTCAGTTATTGGGATCTCAGCAGGTTGATTTACACCCTGGCCCGCAATGAGGCTGACCTGAATCCCTTAGCCTGAGCTCTGTCCCCAGAGATCTGGAGCTTGTCTCAATGACACTGCCCATCCCATGGAATGCCTTGCCACCAGCTGGGCCTCAGGGGACCCAAGGGAGCTGGACACACCAGCCAGCCCTCTGCTGAGGCTGTGGGTGGGACCCACAATCCTGTTGTATCTGGGTGGACAAGTCTCCAGAGGCACCCACCTCCTGGACACCCAGGCTCCAAGTCTCCTCTAACCACGGTCCAGCTGGGGCGGGGGGGGCGGCTTCCTTGTTGCTGCTGCAGGCTGTCCCTCAGTCCTCACCTTGGGGTGCCACCCCGCTGGGGGTTCTGAACAGGCCTAGGGCTGACTCTGGTCTCAAGAGGAATCCACTGGCTGCTCCTGTATCCCCCCTCCGCCCCCGCCAATCTACAGGAACTAGCTGATTGCTGCCGCCGGGGGACTGGAGCGAGAAGGCTAATACCACTGGGCTCCTGAAGTTGGGGCAGGGGTGCGGGGAGGGCCCTGTACCTCAGCTTAGTGTGCTGACCTCACTGGGAAAGGGAGGAAAGAAGTGGGGCAGGGGCTGCCCCGAGAGGCTATGTGCATGGACCGTCCCCCCAGCCCCCTCACTGCAGCTGCCTGCACAGGTTCTAGACTCGACCTTAAAAGCCAACAAAGGACAGGCCCACCTTCCAGGAGTGAAGGCTGGTCTAGGACTCCTATGGGGCCAGGTCACAGGGTACTCTGGCCCCATCTGGGCCAGCAGCTGCAGGGCAAAGGTCATTGTGGAGAAAACTGGAAGAGGACTGAAAGAACATCCCAGTCCTCACTCTTGAACACCAGAGCCATAAACCACAGCCACTGTGCCCCTCCTCCGCCAAAAAGAGGTGACTGGGGTCAGCACCCTGCAGCCGCTATACCGATCCAAGTGGGCCCTGACATGGGTGCAGGAGACTCTGAGATTCTGTGGACTTGGCCAGGGAGCAGCCCCCAATTCCTTCTTGGATCAGAGAGCTCCACGGGGACTGCAAGGTGTCAGACTCTCTTTTTCTTCACGACAGACCCTGGGGCCAAAGACACTCTGTTGGCCCTTGCCTCTTTCCCTCTTTTGTTTCCGGTCATCATGGGAAGCAGCCGGGGAGCCTGGATCTAGGGCGTTTCTTGCTGCGGCCACGCACCTCCTTGTCAGGTGACGGAGGGCAGGGCCAAGGTTTTCTGGTCCTACCCTGCAGGATGGACAGCCTGATGCAGAGCCCCTCCCAGCAGGTTTATTTGGTTCCACACCCGCCAGTCAGGTACAAAACCAAGAACAGTCTCTGGGGAGGCTGGTCCAGGAAACCGGGTGCAGCGTCTGGGCACCAGGCCCCAGGGCAGAGGCCACCCATGTGGGAGGTGGCGTGGTCTGCCCCCCAGGGAGGAAAGGGGGCAGCCCCCTGGGTCACTGCTCCCTGAAGCTTGTTTGAACTGAGGCAAGGCAAGTGGGAAGGCCACCTCGAGCTGGGCAGTGGAGGGGATACAGGAGCTTCCTGGGGGGCAGAGGGTGAGCAGCAGCAGGGTCAGGAGGATGGAGGCTGGGTTTTCCATGGCACGCAGGGTGGCTCCCCTCTGGTCGAAGGTGTCCCCTGCCCATCTTGCCGGCTGGGCTGCTCCACTGTGCTGGAAGACCTCTCTGTGCAACTCGGCAGGAAGGGCAGGATGGCCTGCTGCAAGACAGGTACCTTGCAAGCAGGGTGACAGCCTATGTCCTCCACACCAGCCCGTCCATGGCTGGGTGGTTGGAGAAGAGGGCACTGCAGCTTTGTTAAAAACTGAGCCAAGCTCTCAAGGCAGGGTTGGGAGAGGGCCAGCCCCTCAGAGGGCCCCTGGCATCCTCCCACCTCTTCAGAAGTCACAGTCACTCTCCCTTTCGGGCTGTGCTTCCTGCCGCCTCATGGCCTCCTGAAAGGCCAGCTCCTTGGCTTCCTTCTTCTGGTTCCGGGCCTCGTATTCCAGCCTGGGGGCCACATGGGGTGAGGTGTGCACCCAGAGCCAGGGCCTCAGTGCCACCCTGTGCCCCCAGTAGCCCAGCCAGGACTCACCTGTTCTTGATGATGCGCTGGACGATGAGGTCTGTGGTGAGGTCATTCCCACTGTCAACCTGGCAGAAAATGCCCCTCCTTTTGGGCTCCTGGAGGCCAGAAAGAGGGGAAGGAGGTGAGAGCCCTCCCCTGAACCTTGGGGAGCCTGCACTGCCGCCCTGGCTCCAAAGGCCTTTCCCCGCCACCCCCACCATGGTGGGCATGATCACTCGCACTCAGTTCCTGCCTCCTTAAACCACGAGGCCACCAGCAAGGCAGCTGTCACCTCGCCCATTTCCCAGACAATGGTGAGGCACAGGGGCATCAAGTGGCTGGGAAGCACCAGACAGTGGCCACCTTGTGTCCACTAAGGGCCTTCTAGGACCCACCTCGTACGGGTCAGAGCCATCCTTGTCAGGCACGACTTCCGTCTTCCCGTGACACACCAGGTCCACCTGGGGAGGAGGCAGGGGTCAGGGAGCCCTCCCAGCATCACCCTACATGGTCCCCTGCTCCCCGAGGGCCCTCCCCAGGGGGGCACAGCTCAGAGAACTGGCCTGGCCCGACTCGGCCCAGGTCCTCCCTGGAAACCGCCCACCAGGAGCCCCACCCTCACCTTGAAGTGGTCCAGGAGCTCTGCTGTGACTGAGTACGGGGCCCCAATCACCACTTCAGATACATACTGGGTGGACAAGAAGCACAGCTGGTCAACCAGGACTTGCCAGGCAGCAGGGTAGGGGCTGAGAGGGGGCATGGTGGAGCCCCAGACTCATACCCCTGGGAGGGTTCCGGGGGGGTGGGGGGTGCGGTGATGGGGAGGAGCAGCTCCAGCTCCAGCCTGGGAAGGACAGGCTGCTGGCCCGCCCACCGGCTCTCACCCGGCAGGCCAGCACACTCAGCGTCCGCTCATGCAGGTTCATGATGGGGTAGTTCTTCCCCTTGTAGTGGTTGACCTCCTAGAGCCAGAGCAAGGTTGAGTCAGCTGGCAACCTCGGGGCTGGTGTGTTTGTGTGTGTGAGGCTGTGCTCCCTCCCAATAATCCCTCGAGGATGTCTGCCAGTATGGGGAGGCCCTGATGGGAGGCCCTCCCTGGGTTTCTCCCTGGGCAGAGGCCCAAGCTCACCACCTCTTCCTCACTTATGCCCAACCCCATCCCTGGGAGCCCTTCCAGAGTCCCCACACTATCAGATGCCCCGGGGTGAGACCTGGTCAAAATGCAAGCCAGCGATGACGTAGGGCCTCTCGGCCAGGCCATATACCTTCTCCAGGAAATCCACATGCC
Organism: Oreotragus oreotragus; assembly: GCA_006410675.1. Taxonomy (NCBI): domain Eukaryota; kingdom Metazoa; phylum Chordata; class Mammalia; order Artiodactyla; family Bovidae; genus Oreotragus; species Oreotragus oreotragus. The sequence continues at coordinate 211,187 of SJYX01002715.1, read as the reverse complement.
CAATGTCTGCACCCAGGTTAAGGAGTGAGGAATCAATAGAGAGCAGCCATCCACAGGAGCAGAGACTCAGTGAGGTCCCCTCCCACCCGCCTGCTCACGCCTCTCCCTGCCAATGGCTGTGTCCCTGCACCCCACCCCAGCTCAGGGTCCTCGAGAGTCAGGGAGGCCCCTTGGGGCCCTGGGGCCCACTGGGGAGGATGTGGGGGAGCAGACAGAAGACCTGGGGCAGGGACAAACCCCCCCCAATCCCAGAGGATACGGAAGAGGTCAAAGGCGCCAGCCACATAGATGACCGTCTCCCCAGGCTGGGGCTCCTTTCCCGAAGCAAACTGGATGATCTTCTGGGATGTCTGAAGAAACTGGGACACCCCCGTCCAGGGGTTCCGCCCCCCGGGGCACTGCAAGCCGAGAACAGACTGGTCAGTGAGGGAAGCCTTGCAGGCACGTCCTTTAGCCTGTGACCACCCTTGGGCCTGCCCACACCCGCCTGTCCATCTGCTCTGGGAGGCACAGGTGTGGGGTGGAGGGAGCAGGTACAGGGGCGACAGCCAGGACTCCAAACCCCTAGCTGCTGCCGGCCACTCGCTTGTTCGCTCTGCTGTTGCTCCCAGGCAGGCATTTCAGGCAGGGATGCTGAGGGCCGGCTGGCATTGCCTGGTCCACATGGAGACCCTGGTGGGCGGGGCACCTGTGGCTGGCAGGACTGGGGTCCTGCCCTGCAGCCACAGCCGGCACTGCAGCCAATAGCACCTTGGCTCAGCAACTGGCCCGCTAGGAAGAGGCCAGTGAACACAGCCCTCATGGGGACCTGGCACCCTGAGGCCACCGTCTGGTCACCTGGGAGGAGCCTTCTGAGCAAACTGTCTCCCCGGCGGGTGTCGGGTGAGGGGGCTACAGAAGGAGAGAGGACCAGGCCACCTGGTTAGAGAACCCTCATTCACACAGTGGCCACTGGGACTGGCCAGCCAGCAAGATTGGCGGTCAGTACCCAGAAAGCAGGAAGCAGGGTAGAGAGCGAGACCCCCTTTCCCCAGGGGGTGGCCTGGGGGTCAGGCAGTGGCCGACAGTACAGGCGACGCTTACCTTGCCAAAGCTGTCTGCATACTCCCGGTACTCGGAGGACATCTCCTGCACAGAAGGGTACGGGGGTGAGAGGCCTGGCTCTTCAGACGCAGCCAACCCCAGGACCCCAAAGCTTGCTGTTCCAGTGTCCTCTGAGGGGCAAGTGTAGGGGAGGCGATCCCTCCCTCCCAGTCCCACTCTCACCTGGCTGCTGTGATGGGCCTTGGTCACCAGCAGCATGCGGCCAACGAGGTCTGTGGTGGACACCCCCTGGGTGCGCTTGCATTCTCTGGGGACAGAGATGGGGTTGGGGCTCTCATCCTGGGACACACGTACAAGGCTGTCTCCTAAGGGCACCTAAGTTGCCTCACCCAAGAGTAAGGGCAACTTTGCCTGTGGCTGAATCTACCATGGTCCATCCCTGGCGGCCTTGCTATGCATAGACCATGCACTTCCTCGCTATTCTTGGCCAGGATAGAAAACCAAGACTCAGAGGGTGGAGGAACCACGGTCATTTTATCAACCAGACGACATGACTGGACAGAAGAACAGGATTATCAAGCCTCAAGTAAGCAGACCATCTGAGGGGGTGACTCTGATCCTGTTCAGCCTGCTGACGCCCAGGTCCTGCCTCACCACACACTCTGCCAAGGGAATCTCAGGCCTTACTGCCCAATTCGAGCTGCCGGCCATGTGGCCTTTTCAAGAGTTACTCGTAAAAGCCAGCTCCCCAGTCGAACTCCACGTCTCCATTGCTCTGCAGCCACCTGGGGCCAAGTGGCTCCCGTACTGGGTGACCCAGGTGCAGGGCGCCCCCAGCCATCGCACCACACCCTCACAAGTCACAGGAAGCGCAGGCTGCAGCCCGGACACTGCCCTCACGAGCAGAAGGCACTCGAGGGGACCCAGGAAACCCACTCCTCTAAAGGTGGGCCAACTGGCAGCTAGAGCTTACCTGTACCTTCCGGCCTGCTTCACTTCCTCGTACGTGTCCCGGCCATCTACGGTCAGTGTTATGTCATCTAAGGGGTGACATGCACATGAGAACACAGAATTTAGCCCAAAGCCACGAAGACCTCCAGGCCCATACCTTCACTCCAGGCCTGCCCCGGTGTGCGTACACTCCTTCCTGGAGAAGGACCCAAAGCTTCCTCAGACCCTCAAAGGGCTCCATGCTCCCCCAAGTGTGAGGCGGCCTCCAGCACCTCCAGACACCCCTCTGATGGCCAGGTCCTGAGCTGCTTGAGTCCCCAGCCCCTGGGATCAAGTCCCATCCACTCACTGCCGTGGACGCAGAAGTCACAGTTATACTTGTCCAGAGTCTCCAGCGTGGTGACGTAGGGGGCTGCCGGCACCACCTCATCCACCCACTTGATGGCCTGTACCATCTTGTACCTCTCCTCCTGAGTGAACACCGGGGGCCCCTTGTGCTTGGCAATCTCCTCTAGGCAGAGAGAAGAGGGCAAAGGACAAGGTGGGTGACTCCTGGAGGGCTGGCCACAGGCTTGCCGGCCCCTCCCAGCACTGAGCAGGGTCTGCAGCCACACAAAGTCTTGTGGAGGGAGGCTGTCTCTGACAGCCTCAGCCCATGAAGTACCAAGCAGCCCTGCTGTCCTCTGGCACAGGCGCTGATGATGTACCTGCTGGGAACTGCACGCCACCCCCCGCCTCAGTCCATTAGAGTTCCAGGTATAGTCTGGGTTGCCTTTGATGGCTGGGTACTCTTTACTCAAAGGCCTTGGGAACCAGAAAGCGGGTGGGAAGTAGGTGGCATACCCAGATGGATCCACTAGACACCCCCTACACCTAAGCTCATGACAGGATACAAGACGGGAAAGCTATGGGCGGCCTGGCCTGGGCTGGCGTTAGGGTGAGCTTACAGAGCTGTGCTAATGGCGAGGATGGCCTAGGCCCGGCCCTACCCTCCACCAGGACCTGTGGGGTCTGTCACAGGCAGCGGGGGCGGGGAGCAGGTGGGAAAGGGAGCAGGCAGCGGTGGGCACAGCAGCCCGGCTTACCGTCAGTGTGCACACCCACGATGAGGTGGTCACCCATGGCCCGGGCCTGGCGCAGCTGGTTGGAGTGGCCATAATGTACCATGTCGTAGCTGTGGAGAGCGCAGGGCTGTCATCCCCGTGTTGGGGGTGCAGCCTTGTTCCTCTGCAGTGTCATCAGGAAGCCCGCCAAGAAGCCACCATGGGAACTGCCCCCAGGGTCCCAGTTGGGCTTTCAGAGAGAGGGGTGCTCAGTTCTCCTTATCACCAGTCCCTGGGCCCAGGGTCAGACTGAGCAAGTGTGGCTGTGCACAGGGACAGGTCTGGGGGCCCTGAGGGCTGGTGAGGACACAGAACAGTCCCTGCTCCCCACACCTGGAACAGCGCTCTGCCCTTGGCTCCCAAGGGCAGTCCCTTTAAGGTATAATATAAACGTGATAATTCAAGGGTACAGTGGGTACTCTGAGACAGCCATGCAGTCCCTGGAGCCAACATATAACGAAGTCTAACCAATGATCAAGGGGGATTGCTGGCTTTAAAAGTTCTGCCTGCTCCTCATGGCCTCTGGAAACTCAGTGAGGCCTTGCTCCCTGTCACCTGGGGTTCTAGAGCATTCATCCTCAAATTCAGGTCTGGTTAAGAGAACGCTTAGCTGAAGGTCACACATAGCACCACAGCTCCACTTGCGTTGTCATGGGGGTGGGGAGACCCCCACTTCTCTGTGGGCTCAGGGGTGGACCCTCATGCTTGCTCTGCTTCCTCCCAGCTTGGTGTTGCCTTCTGAGTAGGTGGAGCAGTCCCTGCTTCTCCAGGCGACCAAGGCCACCAAGTATACAGAACCATTCTACTCAACACCACTTGCTAACACCACCACGGCACACCGGGCCCCAGCAGATGAGCCTGTGGGGCACAGTACTCCGGTCCTGGGCTAAGGGAAGAGGGGAGTCTAAATTCAGGACCGTGGCTGGCCCTTGTGCCCATCAGACAGGCTGGGCAGAAGGAGGGGTGCATAGTACAGAGGGTAGTCCTGGGTCCAGGCCGTACCCCAGTCACTGTGGCCTGCTGGGGGTGGGGCCAGGCCTGGCCAGGGCCAAGGTCAGAGTCCACAGACAGGAAGCCACACCCCCTCCCCAAGGTGACTCAGGTGAAGGCACAGAATTATGGCAGCCCCGCATGCTGGCTGCTGAAGTCCTGGGCTTGCTTTCATCAAATAAAGGTCTGAGAAGTATTCAAGGTGGCAAGTTATCACTAGACGTTCACTTTCCTATTGTCCCCCAGCAGCCTCAAACCTATCTTAACACCACCACTCCAATTGTCTGGCTTGCCAAAGAGAGTGGTACTGTAACTCTCCTCAGATGGATCCAGGAGCCTGAGGGCTTCACTAGGGTCTTGGCCAATGCCTGCACTGACACTTGCCCAAACACCCAGGAGAATCTTTCAGGTTTTGTCCTGGGCAAGCTGGGGACTGGACAGGGAGAACTCTGGGAAGACATTCTGTGTGCACGGCTCCCTCGGAGGAATAGTTCCTAAGGCATTGAAATGATTAAAGTCACCAAGGTTAGACCCGCAACTCTGGCCACTGTGGTGCATAAATCAGGCAGGTGGGACCGCCTGGCTGGGTCTCCGGCAAACGTGGGCAAAGGAGCACCCAAAGAAAGCCTCTAGCGACCCTCAGCCGCGCTGCCCGCAGCAACTCGGGTCCAAGGCTTCTTCCGCAGCCTGTGACTCCTTTCGCCAGCCGCCCCGAGCTCGCCGGCGGCCCGATTCTGGCGAAAGCGGCCAGAGCGGTCGCCGCCGCACCACCGCCCCGCCCCGCCCCGCGTCCCCCGCCGCGCTCACCAGCCGTCGCACCACACCCGCACGGCGCGCCTAACCCTCGGGCCCGGCCGCTTGGCGCCGCCCGCTTCCCCGTGCCCGTTCCGGATCATGGCCCGGTGGCAGCGGCGAGACACTGTGCAGCCGGCTCCCGACTCCGAGCCGCCGCAGCCCGCGCACGCACGCTCCGTCACGCGGGCCTCACCCGCCTCGCGCGGCCAATGGCGAACGTCGCCCCACCCCCGCGCGAAGCCCCGCCCCCTCACCACACATGCGGCCAATGGGGAACCCCGCTCGAGCCGGGTTCCGCCCCATCCGCTCCCGGCCAATGACCTGTGTCCAGCATCCCTTAGCGCCCACCTGGCAGAGGGGCGGGGCAGGACCACGTGGGGCGCACCCGCCCCTTCAGGAGTCTAGGCAGGCGCCTGCTCTCACCCACCGCTTCAGGAAGGTAGTCGCTGACACAGGGAAGACAGTGCAGAGATGTTTAATAACAATAAAAAGGCCTGCTGAGAGACAAGGCTCAAAAATCACCCCTTTGCAGCATACTCAATACAGAAAAAGGCTTCTATAAACTTAACGTTTTCAGTAAGTAGTAGTAGAAATTGGGTTGATGCCCCTGAGACTGGCCTGGTGAATGAGGTAAGGCAGCCTTGTGCTTCCTCTTAGCTGGCCAGGTGTGAAATTACTGGAGTTCTGTTCTCACAGAGGGTGTGACTGCCACCTCTTTTGGAAGAGGCCGCTTGAGCAAGGCCTCTTCCATCATTAGGCCCATGCAGGGGGCAACCATAGCAGTGCAAGGGGGCTTCCCACGAAGACAAATGGCTAAAGGTCAGGGTGAAAATGTCACCCCCAGATAATTTTCAGGGGGTAGTCTTGGCATTAATGGTGCCACCTGCCCCTGAACAAGAGTCCCGGCTATTTTCAAAGTGCCATCATTGTCCTTGGTCAAGCACCAAGTTACGTTACTTTCTTCCTTTTTGTGCGTTTGGTGCAGCCCCTGCCAAACCAGCCACCCAGGATGGGGGCTGAGCTAAGTGGTGCACCCCGGTCCCCAGGCCCAGGCTCCTCTCGGCTTCTGCACAGTGACTTGCGACTGTGGCTGCCTTCTTCACCAGCACGCAGGGGAGTCGCCAGGGAGAAGATGGGGTCCTGCCACCTATAGAAAGGGAAAGCTGGGTCAGGTGTGCCAGGGAGCCCCTCAAAATCACAACCCGCCCCAGGACGGGAAAGCTGACTGAGGTCACCCTGCATCCCTCCCGTGTCTTAACTGTGGCTGGGCTGTGCTCAGTGGTAGCTCCAGAACATCTGTGAGAGGGGTAAATTCCCCGAATAACTCAAAGGCCAGGACCCAGACTAGCCTGGCCCCTGCAGAACTCACTCCTCGTTAGTGATTGAGGGGGCTGCGCACACAGGGGTTGGGGAGGCACTAGCCCCAGGAAGGATGAGTCACTAGCCAACCCTGGGCCCCACCTTTCACTCATAAGGCCAGGGACAGGCAGACCAGACCCTCTTCCCCTTCCCAGACGGCAGGACCTGACAGGAGGAAAGCTGACTAGGGAGGCGCGGCCTAAACACTACACCGTGACGAGATCATGTGTCTGAGATGTAGAACCACATATTATAAACTTAAGATACAGATAAGCACTGATAAAGAAAATGAGCTAAGTTAATGTGAAAAAAAAAAAGTACAGTACACAATAGGCCCACATTACAGAACACCACAAACATAACATACAAGAATTGCCAGGCCCAGAAGGTGAAGGGATCCTTAATTCTTGAACCCTTTGATTAAAAGAAGTTATTGATTTCCCCTATAAGACCCTGGAAATTCACAGAGAAAGAAAGTGTAAACTTTTTACTCAATACACACACCACGTCTAAATTATCACAAATTCTGTATCAAGGCACAATTTGTTTAAGCTTCCCCAAAGTATTCCAGTTCCCCAAGCCAAGTGCACCCAGATCCTAAAGAGCAGAGTTGCTGAGAGCACATCCCTTCAAGGCACCTTCCCGTCCAGGCTGCCTGAGGGGAAGGGGGGACATCCAGGCATACTCTGGCAGATTCCCTCTCCCCGCAGGAATCACACCAGCCAGGACATCTCAGCCAATGCTGGGGCTGGGCCCTGCAAAGGCCACCATGCCACAGTCACGCCTCAGATGCCAGCTGCCACACCTCAGAGCTTTCTCTACATTCAGCTCACAGAGGACGACAGACACGGCCCATCCATACAGGGGCAGGGAAGTGGGGGATGCGCCTGTACCCCTCACCTGCTGTAGCGGGGGATCTCCAGGCCCAGTTCATCCATGAGGAGCTGCATGACGTCATCACACTTGCCGTGCAACTTCAGGGCAGCCCAGTCATCCTTCGGGGTCCACTGGGGACAGGAGAAGGTGAGTGAGGATAGCACCTCACTCCTTCCCAACAGCCTGCTGGCCTTGGGCCCTGCTCAGCCAGACCTCCACAGTGCATGACTGTGGGACACAGATGTCCCAGGGATGGCTGGCTCTCTTGTTCTAAGGCCCAGGTCTGAGGAGGCGGCTCTGAGCACCTGAGTTACCTGCAAGTTCACAATGTAGAGCTTGGGCCGCCTGCTGGGGGGCTTGGTCATACACCAGAGGTGTGGATACTTCTTTAAAACCTGCGGGAATGGACAGATGGACAGACGACACACAACCCAGATAAGGAGGCTACAGGAAGAGGGGGTCTAAGGTTGAGCTGACCAGATGCAAGCAGGTTCACCCTGTTCCCATCCACAGTGCTATTTGCATACCTTTAAGCTGGAGCCTAAACACAGGATGGTGTCTGCTTTGCTGGCAGCCTGGGTGGCTGCCTCCCAATTCAGAGGCTGCCCCAGCGTCCCCCTCTCCCCAAAGTGCACAATGGTGTCCCTGAGTTGGCCTCCACACTTGTGGCAGGTGCGGCCGGTCTGGTGCCGGTGCAGGGCAGTGCGCTCCGTCACATCAAACACCCGCACATACTCCCTATTGGGAGTGCAGGCCGTGCAGACCTGAGGAAAGTAGGGCCCGTGAGTGGGAGCCACTGGCCTGCCCAGGCCCGAGTCCCCGAGGGATCACTCACTTCAATGTACATGTTCCCGTGGAGCTCTGACAAGGCTGAGCGAGGCAGCCCGCTTCGCAGGTGGAGCCCATCGCAATTCTGAGACACCACATGCTGCACCTGGAAGGGCAACAGCGGCGGTCAGCAGGAGGAAGTGGGGGGCGGCACTCAGGTGTCAAAGCATACCAAACCCTGCCAGTCCCAGAGCCCCCAGCCCAGCAGAAGCTACAACCCTGCACAAAGCACCAAAGGCAAACCCAGAGCAGCAGGCTGGTCCCAGCAGGACCCAGGAGGCTCTGATGAGGAGGGCACCAGGCCCACCCCCAACGACTCAGAAGCACTAGGAGCCCCCAGGAGGGCAAATGTTTGCACCACCTCCTCTTGGCTGAAAAGGGGCTGGGGAACCAGACTGATGCCTTCGGTCCTTGAAGCCCTAGAAGTTTGACCCCTCTCCCATTCGGCAAAAGGTGCTTAGCGGAGGATCTCCAGAGACTTCTTACTAGTTTGCCCTGTTATCTAGGTGGTTCCTGAGGTCTGTGGAAAAATGCAAGAGAAACACGAGAGGAAGGGGCTACCCTCGCGAGCTCTGGGCCTAGGTGGACTCTCTGTGTGATGATTCAGCAAACAGGCTGCCCTCTACTCTTGGAGTGGAAACACAGGAGGAATAGATGGCAGCTCAAACCAGAATCTAAACTGCTTAGTGGGTGCTCATCAGGGGTACCATTGGCTGATAGAGGTAGTATGCAGCTGTCACCTGGGCACCAAGGTGGCCCTCCGGGTCCTATTCACAGACCCAGTGAGTACAATCAGCCCTCTATATCCGAGGGTTCTACATCTACAGATTCAACCAATCAAAGATCAAAAATATCTGGGGTGGGGTGAAGTTGGGTGGTGGCGGGAATATTCGGAGGAAAGAAATCTATAAAATTCCAAGAAGCAAAATTTGAACTGGCCACATACTGGCAAGAATCTGCATAGCATTTACACCAGTTTAAATAGCACTGATATTATATTGAAAGTGAGGTCGCTCAGTCGTGTCCGACTCTTTGCGACCCCGTGGACTGTAGCCTACCATGCTCCTCTGTCCATGGGTTATTTGATATTATATTAGGTTTTATAAATAACTCATAGATGATTTATAGTATAGGAGAGGATGTCCAAATTACACACAAACACTATGTCCTTTTTTTATACAAAGGACTTGAGCATCTGCAGCCCTTGTTATCTAAGGGGGATACTGAAGGATGACTGGACACCCTGGGCTCTTACCAGCTTCTGCTCATGTAAGCGGGCGATGCTCATGTGGGTGAGGGTTGGCTCAGCCTCACTCAGGTCAGCAGCACTGCCAGGTGGAAGGGAAGCAAAGGTGAGGGGACTTGCAAGGACAGGTACATGTGCCCATGTTCAACCAAGTAGGAATGCTGTGCTAGGTTACTTACCTAACACTTCTTCCTTTCTGAAGCAGTGTCCATACTCCATTAGGGCCCCGGTAATCTGGGATAGAGGCTGCCTGCAGGTTCAGAAAGGAGATAAGCCCAGTGAAAAGATCATTGGAGGCACTGATAGAATTTCCAAGAATTTCTCTCAGTACTTCCCAGGCTGGCCCGCAAACTGGTCGATTCGTTCCATAGGCTGAGCATTTCCTAGTCTAACATCCATCCAGATGGAATGCACCCCTAGTGGCTTCTCCGCTCCGCTAGGACCCCTGCCCGCTGCCCCCCACACACACACCTGTTCCAGCTCATCTTTCTAAGCTCCAAGGAGCCTTGTCCATGCTGGGAGCCTCTTTACCATGTAGTCCAGTCTGGGCTCTGTGGACAGGTCTGTCCTCATACTGAGGGGAAAGACTGATCAGGCTCATCAATGTGTCCCCAGGGTCTAGCCAGTACTCAAGGTTTAGCAAATAGTGAACCCATAAGTGGAACACTCCACCCTCCAAGTTCTCACATCCTGACGGTATAAATGGTTCTTGGCCTACCTTTACAAACGCCAATCTCTTCAGACAAGATAAGCGTTACTGAATTTCCCAAGCTCCCAATCCACTGAAACAGAGCCTCTCCGAGAGAAGAAAACAGTGTGTGCCAGGATCAAAGTATCCTGTGGTTCCCCAGGCTGTGAGTGACCTCCCTTGTGCGGAGCCCTGTCTCTTCTAGGGTGCTTAAGCTCAGAAAAATGCCCATCCTGATCAGTAATTCTTATGCACATGGAAAATGGGAACCTTAAACAGTAACACTCAGAGCAAATTAATGAACAGCATACGGTTTTAGTAGCTGCTTACAATTCTTTAAAAAGTGATGTCACTGCTTTCACATAATCACATGATAGTTCACACGTGTCAGGGTTCCAGGTGTTGGTAAGTTAAAGTGGTTAACATACCTTACACATTCTCGCTATTGGGCCTCTTCAGTCATCCCTGCATGGAGTGTCTTACTTCACAAGTGCCTGTAAAATCTTATTCACCCTTCAAGGCCCAGACTCAATGCCATGCCACCTCCCACAGAAAAACAATCAGATGGGTTTCCCAGCTGAAGTCAGAGGGTGTGTTTGGATTTCCATTCTAGGGGCCTAGCACAGCCAGCTTCACATTAGTCATTTGCTTATACGGCTTATTATCATCACCTATGGACCCTTGATGGAAATCCTTGCTTATTCACCTCTGCTGGGCCTACATGCAAGTCGCACTCAACTTGCACCCAGCAATTAAAGCACGTGCTATCCACACTATCCAAGCTAGTCACATTCGGCTGCCCAGGTAGTTTCTCTATAAAACTTACCAAAGCCGTAGCATTCCTTATCTGGGGTACTCTAATGCGTACTGCCTTGTGTTCTACTTACCCTACTTCAACCTTCAGAACGAACGGGGAATGAGAAGGTAGTTCGGGGCTTAGCTTTGCCCACATAACCTTCGGACAAGCAGCAAACTATCAAGTCCTGTTTTTACCACTCTTCCTTTCCTGTTTCTAACTGGGTATAATGCAAACTTCAAATATTTAAAAACGTCTATCCACTTAACGAAGGTCCAAATGGAGTCATTTCGAGTTTCTCTAAAAAACTAAAGACGCTCAGGAGGTGCTTTTACAGTAAGCTTTTGCAAATCGGTACCACTGCTTAACAGAATACTGTGCTCAGCGCCGGAGTTAGACACCCAGAAGGGGGCGCCCCCCGCCTGCCCAAGCTCCAGCAGTCCGTGTTTCCCAGGACCTGAGAGCCGATCCAGGGCGCAGTCGTCCCCGCCTCGGGTCCCTACCGTACTGATCCCCGCGCCCGTGTAAACGACCAGGTATTTGGCATTGCGGACGGCGCTGGCCAGCTCCCGGACTTTCCTCTGCAGCTCCTCCGGGTCGTCGCACACCTGCCAAGACACCGAGGCCGGTCTTGAGCCGGCCCCGGCCCGCCCGCCCGCGTGCCCGCCCAGCCCGCCCGCGCCCGAGACTTGCCTCCTCCTGCCGCCGCTTCAGGCCCTCGCGCCGCCTGCTCCGGCCCTGCAGCTCGGTCACCAGGTCCTCGCTCTCGGCCAGGAGCCGGCCCTCCTCGGCGCTGCGCTCGGTCGCCGCCTTCCTCAGGATGCGCGACACCTGCAGGCGCGGGGCGGGCGGTGAGGGCGGCGCGGGCTGGGGACGCGGCGCGGGGCGGGCGGCGGCGTACCTGGCGGAGGCGCTCTCTCTGTTGCTCCTCTCGCAACCTCCGGACCCGCTCCGCTGCCTTGCGCTCGGACCGGCTCAGACCCCCGGCAGCCATCGCTCCTAAGGAGATTCGCGCTTCCGCTTCCGCCTCCCGGCAGGCCACGCACCAGCGCATGCGCGCAAGACCCGCCCCGCCCTTCCGCCCCGCCCGCGCGCTGCCCCAAGGAAACACCTGCCAGTCTCTTTAAAAGGTGTTTATTGATCATATACAAAATAAAGAAAACCTTATATATCACAAACATACACTATGTACAGCAATAAATACCCGGGGCCTGGCCCAGTGCCGCCCCTCCTGGACAATAATTTAGCAATAAATACTGCACAGGGCAGGGAGGGCACGAGGCCGCGGCCGCCCAGGTCAGCCAGGGTGCCCCAGTGAGGCCCTTCCCCACCTGGATCTTCAACAACCCCCGCCCGCCCCGGCAGATCCCAGCGTACCCCCGCCTCCCCCCCACCCCACTTCCTGTCTTTAGCCTTAGGCAGGGCAGGTAGGATCTGATCAACTCTGCTCGGCCCACCTTCTCAGCCCAGGAGAGCAGCAGAGCTGGACACACTGGACAGCCCTTATCCTGCTGCCCTAAGATGCCAGGAGAAGGTTTTCTGTACCCACTCCCGTTTGGTTAAAGGCTTCAGGGACTAGCAGTTTGAGGGGATGTGGAGAGGGTGGGGCTGGGACACAAGGTTGTTAGAGGGGTCCCCCTTCACAGGTCACTTAGGGACGGCTCTCCTAACACTCCAGCTCAAACTGGAGGGACACCCACGTACCAAGGCTGCTGCTCCAGGGTGGGGTGGAAATGTGTGTGACTGGTCCAACAAGTATAGCACATGCTCAGGACACAGACCAGAGCAAGACAAGTTACCAGTCTCCAGGGCACACCCTTGTCTCTTCCCATCAGTTTCAAAACCAGACAGCTAACTGGAAGGCAAAAACTTGCCAAAAAGAATTATTCGGTGCCTTCTGGGAGGAAAAATCGTTAACGTGTTGGTTCCTTTCACCAAACCACAGCCTAAAAAAGTAACTTACAAGATCCTAGAGCGGAAACAGTGCTGCAGGCTGTGGCTTCCCAGCTGTGGACGGAAGCTTTGGCCAACCAGCCACTCCAGAGAAGGAAGCTTAGCAGTGACACCATGGGGCTTGACCATCTGTCCCAAAGCAGGCTGCAGCGGATCAGAGCTGCAGGCCCAGGCACCAACCACTGAGGCTGCTGTTGATGGTCAGGGTTGTGCCCAGACCTGGAGGCCTGGACCAAGAGTAGAAAAGCCTCCAGGGAGACCTGGCACCTGGCAGAAACCAGCACACCACCCAGCAGCCACAGCTTCCAGAATGCAGTGAGTGCTACCTGGAGCAGTGGCCAAGAGCCACGGGGAGGGCTCCCTGGAGCCATAACTTTGGGCAGGAGCTGACCTGTTCCCAAAGGGTTCGCCTCTGAAATCTGAGTGTCCATGTTGGGATAAGGGAAGATGGGCGAGGGCAAAGTGTAAAGGGAGGTGTACATTATGGTTTACTTAGCGGACAAGTTCGGGAGACCTGGCCTGGGCCAAAGTCCTCAATTCGCTGTGTCAAAAAGTTGAGGAGAAAGAGAACACGACACACTCAAATGAATTAACAAGAATCAAAAAAGACACCAAACAGCCACATGTGGACACAGGATCTACCGTTTGGAACCAAAGTGAAGCGAGGGAGGGGCAGAGCAGCCCCAAGAGGCTGGCTTAAAGGGAGCAGGATGCTCCCCAGATCCAAGGAAGAGTTGCTCCAAATCCAAAAAAACCTCAAATGGAAGCATAGCCTAACTCCAGATGCGTCTATAAACCAAACCAAGGACCTGTAATTCTGTTCAGCACATGCCCACCCTCAAACCTCCTCTCTCCAGGTCTACAGCATGGCAGGAGTGCACAGAGATGGAGGCCCCACCTCTGAACAAAAGTGGGGACTGCACTTGGACACAGAGCCTATCCCTCCCCTTGTCCAGGACAGGGCATCTCTCTTTAGGGACTCTTATGATGTGATTCCAACTTGCTGCTACAAGCAACATCAACCACTCTCTTCTGGACCTTAGGTAGACAAAGCCAGACTGCAGGGAGCCAAAGGAAGCCACTAAGTGATTCAGAGTCAACGGTCAAAATCTCCATTGCAGGCCAACCTGGATATAGCCAGGAATGTCTCTGAGTGTCTAGGGTCAAGATCAAGCCCATCAAGACAACAGAAGTTGACAGCCCAAATTCCCCAGAGTTTGGGTATGCTGCGTCAAACTCTGGGATGAAGATTCTACTGTCCACAAGGTTAAACCCTGCCAGGCCACATTGTTTTTCTTTTTACCAGCCCACTTCTGTGCTTTTTCGAGTGGTTCATGGCCCCCAGAGAAGCCAACCAGCGACCCCAAGTAGTAGCCAAGCCCCACACGGCCAGAGCCAGGGGAGTAGCCTCTTGGGGGGCAGGAGGGGCAGGCACCACAGGCAGCCCCCATCACGGCCAAGTCTGAGACTGGCTGCCTCACTGAGTGGCCATGATGGGAAGGTGGGCTCAGCCCTGGGGAAGCACCTCCACAAGTCGAGCAGCGGATCCCTGGAAGACACAGACCCCAGAGGGTGTTGAAAGAAGGCCCAAAGCCGAGAGCTGCCAGCATGTTTGGGGGGAAAGGAGGGATAGGACCTGGCCCTGGAGGCCGTAGCCCTTGTCTGGCACTGGTGGGGACCCCCAGCCCTTCAGGCAAGGAGAAGGGGCTGCTCCAGGTGGGCCCCGAAACCACCTGGCTCTGCTTGGGAAGCACCGTTCCGCAGCATGGAAACAGCTCTGGGATGAGTGGGCAGTGGGTCCCTGGGCTTCCTCTGCTGAGGCCCACCTGAAACCCACAGAAACAAATCTCAGATTGGTGGCTGGAGCCCAAACACGGTGACTGGAGGCCAGAAGGAAGACAGCCAGGGGCAGCTTGGCCCTGGCCTGGTGGGCACCCACAGTGACTCCTTGATCCCTGCGAGCCCCCACCCAGGGCCAGAGGCCGAGAATGAGGAAGTAGTGCGGGGGGCAGGGTGAGGGGGGTTGCCCAGGATGGCCCCCAGTTTCACCTACACTGCCGCTGGATCAGCCCAAGCCTGAGACACACATGCGAAGCCAAGGGTCAGCCCGGGGTATGGCAGAACCCTGCAACTGACCCCCCCCTGACCCCGGCTCTGGGGCTCAAGGTGAGTGCCAAAGCAGAAGAGGCAGGGCTGGCGGCACAGACCCCCAAGCTCCACAGGAGCAGGCGCAGCCCGGCACGACAGCCTGGGCCTGACAAGTCAGCAGAAGCAAAACCACAACCAAATCCAAAAAAACAAACACAGGAGAACAGACACAAGTGACACCCACAGGTCAAAGGTCACCAGAAGCACCAGCACGTGACGCTGCACAAGACCTCACCAGGCACGGACGACACCACGGCACCGGCAAGAGACGGAAGCAGGAAAGGGCAAGGGAGTAAGTCACTTTCGGTACAATTGCAAAAGAGATAGCAGGGAGGACGTCAGGACGCACCTTCCGGTCGCTCGCGGCTTGGCTTTTTTTTTTTTGTCTTTTTTTTTTTAAACTAAGTTTTATAAATAACGTCTGATAACTCTGTGTATATAAAAACTAAACTCCAACAGCCACAAAGACTTGTCTGTAAGTTTACAAGAAAGGATTTTTTTTTCTTTTTTTTAAACTAGCAAAGTTTCTATTATACTTTCTTCCCTTTTCCATGTATATGGTCAAATGTTCTTGCTTTTTTTTTTTTTTAAAAAGACAGTTTTATAAATACTCTGCAGCTTTTTTTTTCCTCTAGCTTTTAAACATATAATTTAATAACTTCGTAAAAGGAACTTCTCTCTTTTAAATAAAGGGCTATGTAACCACACAAACAGGTCATGTAAACAGTGACACGGGACCCATCGAAGGACACTGGACACACCCTTCACGCTCACAACCAGTGATTTGGTCTTGTTCAGTGCAACACGTCAGGCGTGAGTGCCAAGGCCCCTGGCCCACAGCCACACGACGCCCCATCCCCCTAGCGCCAGACTGGTGGCCCGCCCATCCAGGGCTCTTGGGAACAGCCAATTCCGTCTAAGCCTGCGGGCTGGGCTGAGAATGAACCTCCTGGCCTCCTGCTAACCCAGTGGCCGTCAGAGCCTGTGGCCACTCTGTAGTGAGAACAGCCTCTCTTGCCCTACAGCCCTCCGTGCTCGGGGACACCCATGCCCCAGAGAACCCACTTGATCTTACTCCGTCCACTCCCACAGGCTGACTCTGGACTCCAAGCCCATCTGCCCGTGGTACACAGGGGGTGGGGGCGACCCCACGTCACCGCCAAACTGACCAATCCCAACGTACAAAACACACGATGACAAAGACGAGATCAAAGGGGCTCAGCCCAGCGCCCCTGGGGTGCAGGTTGTGCTTTGCAGGGAAGGGAGGAGGTAGGAGAGGAGGAAAAGGAGAGAAGAGGCAGAGGAGGAAGGAAGAAGGGGACAGGGCTGCCGAATTTGCCATGCGCCTACTGGCCCCTTGCAGACCCGCCTGGCCAAGTGTGTCCCTACGACCGGGCGTCCGTCTTGGACTTTACTATTGTGATGACGCTGGTGGCGGCCACCTTGCCAGGGACGAGGGGCCCCAAGCCGGCAGCAAGGGGACCCCGAGCCGGCGCCACAGGGCTTCGGGCCACGGTCCTGGCGAAGTTCTGCAGGGCCTCGTACTTAGAGCGCAGGGCGTCGAGCTCCAGCTTCATGCTAGCGTTCTCGGAGGCCAGCTTCTCCACCTCCTGCTGCAGCTCCGCCTTCTGCTTCTCCAGCTCCTCCTTCTGGGTCACCCTCTTCACCCGGCAGCTGGCGGCGTAGCCGCGGTTCTTCAGCGTGCGCCGGCGCTGCTTCAGCTGGATGATCTCCTCCTTCGACAGGCCCCGCAGGTGCTGGTTCAGCTCCCGCACCGACATGGTCACCAGCTCCTCGTCCGTCAGGCTGGTGCCATTCTCTCCCGGCTCCCGCTTCACCTGAGGAGGGCACAGCGCACGAGGTCATGTGCCAAGTGGGGGCCATCCGCCCCTGTGCCACCCAGCCCTGAGACGCTGCCCACCCTATCTGCTCACCTTCAAGGCCTTGTTTCCTTTATTGGGGGTCGTCATAACCCGGAGGGCACAGAAAGCAGGCACTCTGCGAGACAGGGAGCGAAGGTCAGGACCCTGGAGACCACTCCCTTTCCCTCCCCAATCCACACAGACCCTGGAGCCCCCCTGACACCCTCTGTCTACCCAGAAGACACCCAACCACCTCCCACCCCAGCCTCACCCCTTGCCTGCCCCTTCCCTTTGATACCTGGCCTCTCCCGAGCTGGGTTGCTCCCTGTTCACTCTGCCCCTAGGGAACTAGGTGGGAGGCTAGGAGGGTTAGATGGGGGAAGGGAAATGAAGGGCTATTAGGGAGGCAGAGGCAAGAAAAGGGGCCAGGAGCGGGGTAGAGGGCGGGGGCGGGGGGCTAGAGATTAGAAGGATGCGGGAGGGGCCAGCCTAGAAGGAAGCCGGGAGCTTTAAAAATAACCCCAGTGTGCCCCAGAGCACGGCTGTTCCTGGCGAGTCATGCTGACTCAGCACATCGCTCCCGCTCTCTGCTCTCTCACCGGCCTGGCACTCCCTGAGGCCGCCAGCCAACACAGCCTCAGGGGACTGGCAGCAGCAAGCTGCTGGGGCGGTGAAGACCAGCCTGGCCAACAGCAGGTGAGGGTCAGGACTAGCGTTCTACCTTCCCTAAGCCGCCTGGGACAAAGCCCTGGTCCCGTGAAGGCTCAGTGGGCTGTCCCCACTGGGGACTGGAGCAGAGGGGAGGATGCAGGAGACTGCCAATTCTCCTAGACTGCTCACTTTTAAGAGTAGCAAGCGGAGTTGTCCAAGCAGCTCTGATTGCTCTGATTTTGTCTTTAGCACGGGTGGGAGCTCCCCAACCTTCTGGTGGCAGAAACTCCTGCCGGGGAGCCCAGCCCTGTGCCCCTCCGCCCTCTTTGTCCACCTCTGCTGCCGATGGAGTAACCATCCTGTGGCTTTGGTTGCAGCTTTTTGTACCCCTGCCCCACCCCATCCAGGCTATTTCACAAGAGTGCCCACAACTGACCCCCTAGGGGCCTGCTCAGCCCTTTCTGGCCAGTGACTGTTCTCTGGCAGGGAACAAAACCCAGAGGGCCCCCTCACCCACCCACTTGGTCATCTTTTCTGCATCCTGCCCTCACTTTCTGCAGCCCTGCCAAGGACATTTCTCCCCACTGAGTCCTGGATTCCTGGCTCAGCTGGACCACCTCTGTCCCCTTGCTCCCTCCGTGACCTTCCAGGTTAGATGCAGGGAGGTAAATGGAGGCCTAACCAGGATTGTGGTGTGCTCCTGGAGAGGCTATGGCGCCACCTCTCTTCCAGGGCAGAGGGTGGGGCAGAGGAGCTGGAGATCACAAGGTCTTCGGGGCCCCACGCCTACCGCAGGAGCCAGGTCCTCCAGGTGGAGCCAGAAGGACGCCCTGAGCCCTGAGTCCGGGACCAGGGTCTGTCACCGCGAAGGAAAAGCCCTGGCACCAGCTTTTCCCACGCACCATCCTCCATCCACCCCCCACCCCCAAATGCTGAGCACACGGTGACTTCCTGAAGAGATCACACAGAAAAGTGCCGAGCGTGGCGGCTGGGAGCTGAAAAGTGCCTCCTCGGCAGATTTCACCCTCCACAGAAGCCTGAACTCAGCACAAGTGTAGCCAATCGCCTCCTAATCAAAGGTGTGCCTGTGCGCTGCTCGTGCGGGGGAAGGGCAGGTCTCAGCAAAGCAGGGGCTTCTGACCTCCTGGCCTGGTCTCCGCTACCTGCGGACTCTCACTACTGGGACGGAGACAGCTTTTGGGCATGGGCTGGGACTGATGGCTCAGGACCGTCAGTCCCACCCCACCACAAGAAACCAGAGGGAGGGCATTTCGGAGGCTGGATCAAGGAGAACCTTTACCCTGCCTCTCATCTCTGCTTCCACTAAGGCTGAACACATCTTGTAGAGAAGGCATGGGTGGTCCCAAGGGCAGGAATCCACCAAGGCACCCAGGACCACTCATTCAAGGTGAGAGCCAGCCAGAAAGGGGAGAG
Organism: Oreotragus oreotragus; assembly: GCA_006410675.1. NCBI lineage: Eukaryota > Metazoa > Chordata > Mammalia > Artiodactyla > Bovidae > Oreotragus > Oreotragus oreotragus. The sequence goes on along the minus strand of SJYX01002715.1, from coordinate 192,463 downwards.
AGCTCCATCCTCTTTCCCGGGTTTGGACAGCAGACAGGAGGCCAGTCCGCCCCTGCTCCTTCTCCTGATCGCAAACACCAGTGGCCTAACTGCCCTGGCAGGTGTGGCCTTGGTCACTCTGGCATGCTCACCTAGCCCACTGCACTCCCACGCTGCCCTTTAGACCAACCTTCTCCAGGAGCCCTTTGTAAAGTCTAAAACTTAATTTCCACCAGAGCATAAGTAGCTGAGAAGAATCTACATGTTCTTGGGGCATAGAACTTCAGCCAAAAGATCAGCTTAAGTGTTAAAACACCTGGCACCTATAAGCCCAGGGCTGGAGAGGAAGGAGGACAAACCACAAGGTCAGCCTTGGCTAGCCATGAACCCCTGGGCAAGAGCAGTCAGCTCTGGTCTAGACGGAGTGCTCCCTAACCCTGAAGACCAGGAACCACTCATACACCCAGGAAAAGTAGTTCAGGCCACACCACCCTCAGGCTGTCACTCCCCAGAAGCCCCTAACCACTGGCCTGACACCCAGAAGGGCCACGTTTTTTGCTAACCTGCACAGTACTGAGCCCCAGCCTCAAGTGGAACCACTCTGGGGTGACTGGGATGCGTCAATTCCTGCCATCCACACCAGTCCACCCTCAAAGTTACCACCACTCAGACCCCAAGGCCAGGCTGTGAAGAAAGCCAAAGCCTGTTCACCAGACACCTCACTCCCCTTAAGTCACCGACTTGCCCCCTGAACTGTCCACTGTCACCGAGGACTCAAGTATAGGCGCCCCTCCTTCTCCCACTGCCTCCTGTCTTCCCACCTGAGACAGCTGGGCCTGGCCAACCACACCAGCCACAGGGAAAGCCTACTTCCCAGCCCGCTAGGACGGCCCCCCTAAGCTCCTCCCCTCTTCTCAGAACTATTTCCCAGTTTGGGGAACTGTCCCAGAGGCGGGTGAGGGACCAGCAGCCTGAGAAAAGCTTGCCTGGGAGGGGATGGACACACCACGGGTTTCACCCTCTACCCTGGGATAACCTGCACCTTGACTGCTCCGTTTACTCTTCACCCTCCTATCGTAAATTCGTATCAGTCCAAACTTAAGCAGGCGACCCAGCCTGGGGCCTGGCCCCTTCTAACTTCCCACGGTTTCCCTCTCACCCCTCGTTTCCCGGCCTCTCAGGCCCCTAGCTGAAATCCCCCCAGGCATTAGGACAAGCATCTAGTGACCTCATGCTGATGACTCAGCAAGTCTCCCTCTGGGCTCTGGCACGCGTGTGACGGAGTGAAGCCGGCGCGGGGAGGGTCTTCCCAGCCCGCCCCCCACGTGCCGCCTGCTACCCCCAACCTGCTAAAGACCCCGCGCTAGGGAAGCCTTGACACAGACACCTGATGAATCAGCAGCTCAGGCCGGGGCCGCCGAGATCTTCCGCGGAGCCCTAGGCGCCCTGCTCGACCCCACCCTTTCCTCCCGCCACCCAGGCCGCCCCTCCCTCCAGGACGCCCGGCTTTACCTAGCCAGCCCAGAACAAGCCCCGCCCTGCCCCTGAGCGCCCCTGCGCCCACCCCATTACCCCCGGCTCAGAGGCCAGGAACTGCTCCTGACCGGTGGGGAAATCGAGGCATGGGCCGCCAGCAGGGCACAGGCAGACCCAAAGACCTAAGTACCCGGCCCGCGCCGCCGGGAGGAGCCGCAGCCTCCCGAGCACCCGTCCCTGGCCCGGAATCCCCGGCCACCCTCCGTTCGGCCCTAGCCGGGCCGCCGCCGCACTCACCCACCACACTGCGGGCCCGGCGGGCCGAGGCCGGGGCGGGGCGGGGCGGGCACTCCGAGGCCGCGCTGGGCTGGCCAAGCGAGTACTCCGGGCCCAGAGTGGGGGCTCGCCGCCTGCGCGGGCCGCGCCGAGCGCGCTGGGAAGGCCGGGCTGGACCAAGCTCGGGGCTCGGGATTCTCCGCCGCCGCCGCCGCCGCCGCCGCCGCCGCCACCGCCGCCACAGCCACCGCCGCCGCCGCTCCACAGACGTCACATGATGTTTGGTCACGTGGGCTCCATTCATGAAGCAGCGACGCGACCGGCTGGGGCTTAAAGGGGAAGGTGCGGCGGCGGCGGCTTCGGCGGGGGCGGGGCATGCCTGCACTGCGCCTGCGCGCCCAGGCGCCGTCGCCTGGGCAACGCGCGCCGCGCCCGGTGGGTGAGGTCTCGCGGGACTGGCCCAGGAGCGCGCTCCCGGTCAGCCACGCCCCCTTCAAGGCGGGGCCTGGCTATCCTGCTCAAATATTCTGTTCCTTGTGTGCAGGACCATTTCAAAGGCCACGTGTCCAGAGTGCAGGTGCGGATCAGAGGTCTCACGCATAACGGAGAAGATTCTCACGGTAGTTCTGATGCCGCCTGTCAGACTCTGCATGCATGCACTGCCTCCATAACTGGAGCGGGCCTCAGCCCTGCCAGGAACGTTGGCCTGACTCACAGAAGACCCATATAATATACTCCAGGAGGTGAAGGGCTTGTCCAGGATTCAAAACTTAGGTCTGTCTGCCACTTCGAGCATCCTTCCTGTAGTGTAATCTGTCTTCACCCAACATCCTGAGACCTCACAAGGACTCAGGTGGTCCCTGGAACACGTCTGGCTCAGAGTGGGTGAGGGGTAAACATCTGTTGAATTAACAGTTGATGTAGGAATTGTACCTTTCCTTTCCTGTTTCATCAGCATCTGGCTGGAACTCAGGTCACCGGTCCATGTCTGCTCCTGAACTTTCTGTAAGTTCTCACAGCTCTTCAAAATTCCCAGAGAAAAAGGTGAAAAAAGGCAGACGGGAAATTGAAGGGATCCAATCTCTACCTTGAAATTCTGGATTTACCTTCTCAAATGAAAAGCCAGGAAGGGGGACCTAACCTGCCAGGCAGGTCAGAGGGATCAGGTGAACTGAAAGAAGGATGAGTGTGAGGTTGCCTGTCCTCAGGGGGATTCAGTACCACTGAATGAATGATGGAGGCCAACCCAGGAGGGCCCCAAAACCAGGAGACAACAGGGTGACAGCAGCTCTCTCTCCCAGACTCTAATTCCCTCAGAATCCCACAGGACCTTGTCACCTACTTTGCAGGGTTGCGTGTGGTTGTCTTATCCTGTCTGTGTTCTTTAAGGGCAAGGCGTGTCCCCCTGCATTGGGTGTAGCCTGAGTCTCACAGATTATAGGGCCTTATTATACCCAGGGAGAGACTTCTAAAGCCCTCAACTCTTTTCTTTTTTAAAATTCTCTTTATTTTTGATTGTGTTGGGCCTTCATTGCTGCGTGGGTTTTTCTCTAGTTGCGGCGAGTGAGGGCTTCTCATTGCACAGCCCAGGCTCTAGATGTGCGGGCTCTGTAGCTGTGACTCTTGGGGCTCTAGAACACAGCCTCAGTAGTTGTGGCACACGGGCTAAGTTGCCCCACAGTATGTGGAATCTTCCTGGACCAGGGACGAAACCCATGTCCCCTGATTTGGCAGGCGGATTCTTAACCCACTGGACCACCAGGGAAATTCCACCCGCAACTCTTAATGTACTAGGCCACAAAGACTGGCCCCTGAGGCCAAGAGGTCTTTGTGGACCTCTCACACCCTCACCACCAGCTTCAGGCTCTTCTGTCCTGCTCTGTTTAGGTCTGCTCATACTTGCAGGGATTTCCACAGGTCTCACTTCTTGCAGGATACCAAACACTTCATAGCATTCTCCCCACATCACACCCTTTCTCGGGCCTGTGTGGCTCTGCCATACTTCCCCACCTCTGGCCTTTGGTGGTTGGAATCAGGGTTCACAGACCTGCCGGCTGAAACCCAGTGTGTTCTTCACGGGGTGGCACAAAGCTTTTTGCAAAGCTCGTCTGGATCCCTGTGCCTCCTCCGAGGCTGTGACAGGTGATTCCTTACCTTAAAACCATCTTCTGGCTTTCTCCAAACCCCAGACCAGGGCACGTGTGGGAGCAGCAAGACCCCCTCGTCTTATTGGTAGACACCTGACACACAGGAGGCGCTCCAACAGTGAGACTGACTTTGACTTGAAGGTAACAGTCAAGGGGAAGCTTTGGTCCTGGGCAGATGTGCGGTCTGTGGGACCATCTCTTCCAGGACACGTTTCCCCCAGAGGGATGGTGCCAGGGTCTCCCTGCGCTGTCAATTACTCTGCCAGGTGAGGCCCATAGCCCACTCATGCTCCTACCACCAGCATGGAGTGCCAGGGGCTCATGCCCTGGGGGGCCCTGCAGGGATTCCAGGCCTCAGGAGGGCCTTGGGCACTTGGCATGTGCGGAGTGACTGGGACTCTGGAGGCCACCCTGACAGGGACGAGGGGATGTAGTCTTGCCCCTTGTGTGCATGCGTGCTCAGTTGTGTCCGACTCTTTATAACCCCATGGTCTGTAGCCCACCAGGCTCCTCTGTCTGTGGCATTTTCCAAGCAAGAATACTGAAACGGGTTGCCATTTCCTCCTCCAGGTGATCTTCCCAACCCAGGGATCGAACCAGAGTCTCCTGTGTCTCCTTCATTGGCAGGTGGATTCTTTACAACTGAGCCACCAGGGACGCCCTAACTGCTGTAGTCTTGCCCCTTAACTGCTGTTTTTTGTCTCCCGTAGATTTGGAAGGCCATGTCCTTGTCCCCAGAGTGCTCTCTCTACCCACCACATTTGCACAGGGCTTTGGTTCTAAGTGGGCCCAGGGGAAGGAAATGAACCAGAGCTGAGACCTTGCAATGCTGTTCCTGGAAAACCTCTGCCCAGGGGCTCTCCTGGTCCCCTCCCCTCACCCTCCCAGGACCCATCACTTTACCTGGATGCCCCCCCCACCAACACCCTACAGATGCTCAGTCTTGCTCCTCTAACATACTCACTCAGGTGTGTATGAGTGTGAACCTCTGGAGGCAAGGGGCCTTGTCTTCATGCTCAGTAACTGTTCATCAAACAAATGTGAGCCCTCTTGGCCCCAGAAAAGGTTCTGACCCTCAGCAGCTCCTCTGATCTTGTGGGCTTCTGATGATGGATAATTTTAAGTCAACCTGACTGGGCCATGGGGTGATCAGATACTACTTCTGCGAGGGTGTTTTTGTATGAAAGTAACATGTACATCAGTAGACTTCAACATTAGACCAAATTAACATTTTAATCAATAAAGCAGATTGCCCTCCTTATGTGGGTGAGCATCACTGGAGCAGTTGAAGGCCTGAATAGAAGACTGACTCTCTGCAGAGTAAGACAGAATTGTCCATCAGCCTACTTCAGACCTCACCTGCCTACATCAGTTCTCCCTGCCTGATGGCCTTCAAATCAAAATACTGGTTCTCTGCGGGTCTCCCACATGCCTGCTTGTCTCCATAACTGTGAGCCAATTTCTCATGATAAATCATGATATGAGCTTTGCAACATATATAAAACATGATAAATCTTGTTATATATATATATATATATATATATATATAGGCCATCTCCTACTGGTTATTCCTCTGAAGAACTCTAACACATCTTCCTAAAGCGCTTCTTCCTTATCTGCCCTTGGCCTTGCCTGGGTGAGCTGGGGAGACATCTGTCTCCACCAGCCCCCACCAAACCAAAAGGTGCAGCATGCTGAGGCTGATACCCCTCCCCGCCAGAGCAGGGCCTGCCAAGACCAGCTGTGGTGCCAGCTTCCAGTCATGCCTCTAGTGACTTTCCCCAGAAGCCCTCTTGTGCTCTGCTTACTGGGAGACTCAGCCCCACCAACCAGGCTGGCTGCCTTAGAATGTAGGGCTCTGGAAATGTGGGCGGCCAGCCTTCAATGTTATACCAGACAGCAATGACCCTCCGGCACAGGTGGGAGCCTCCTTCCCCACGAGGGGACAAAGTTGCAAGTCCAGGCATTGGGGCTGGAAACCAATTTATTTAACCTAAAAAGTTAAGAGACAGAGCTGACAGCGTCTGTGGGTCAGGCTAGGAAAGGGAGATGATGGCCTGAGTGTTGGGGCCTCGAAAGTCCAACCACCTGAAGAGCCTTTTTCTCAAATGTCCTGCTGGCCAAGAACCATGTGCCCTTCTGCGGAATGTCAGGGACCCTCAGGTCCTTCCCACACTGAGGAAAGAGGTGTGAGTGGGGAAAGGGCAGATGCTCTCCTTGGGTCGGCCTTTGTGGTGGGGGTGGGGAGGGGTGGGGCCTTGANGGGGCCTCGAAAGTCCAACCACCTGAAGAGCCTTTTTCTCAAATGTCCTGCTGGCCAAGAACCATGTGCCCTTCTGCGGAATGTCAGGGACCCTCAGGTCCTTCCCACACTGAGGAAAGAGGTGTGAGTGGGGAAAGGGCAGATGCTCTCCTTGGGTCGGCCTTTGTGGTGGGGGTGGGGAGGGGTGGGGCCTTGACCTTTGTACTCAAGCTGAAGCCAGCTAATGCTGAGTGGGGAGGGTAAAGCCCCCTCAGGCCTCCTGAGCTTTGGAGGAAGGTGGTCCTGACGTGGTTTGGGGACAGATGAATCAGGAGGCTGAGCCAGAGAATCCTTGCTTTGGACCAAGACACACTTGGGGGACCATGGAGGTTCCCACTGGGAGCGATGTGCCCCGTCCCTGGCTATCACTCGCAGATCCGAGTGGACCAAGCCATGGGCAGTATGGATCAACATGAGGACACCCTGTGTAGCCTGGGGCTAGATACTCCCAGTGCAAGAGCTGTGAGCCCAGGAGAAGGCGGAGAGTGGCCCACAGGCAGGCTGGACCCCTCAGTCCTTCTTGCCTGCTGGGGCCATGCTGCGGGGCAGCAGCTTGGAGTAGCCAGAAGGGGCCAGCAAGGCGCCAGGAGGGGAGTCCAGTTTCACCTTGTCCAGGATGGTTTTCTTGATGGCAGCTGGTGAGACCTTCTCCTGGTCGGCCATGGACTGCAGCTCTCTGGGGAGATAGCAGGGATGCGTCCAGAGCCCCACCTCCTTCCAAGCTCAGGGGCCCAAGAGGGAAGTGGGAGGAAGTCCATGGCTTCCAGCAGTGAACTGCTCCGCTGCCACCCCTACCCCAGGGCCTTTGTCCCTGCAATGCCCTTTGCCAGTGACCCCTCCCCTACACTGCCATCCGTCTGCCGCTCACCCCACTCAGGTCAGCTCAGGGTCACCAAATCTACCAGCAGCACCAGAGACACGGAGCCCTCTTGGCCCTGAGCACGGGACACGGGCCTCATCTGCCTCCCTTGCAGGCTGGCACCCAGAGGGCAATGCTATGTTCTAGCCTCACTGTCAGACAGTGGTAGAGAAGCCTGGGGGCTTGAACTGGAGGGCAGGCGAGATGCTGAGAAACAGGCCTGTCCATCCCGCAGACCTGAACTTGCAACAGGGACTCTGAGCCAAGATGCCACACCTGTCTGTCCCCTGCTCTTTCAGCTTTCACTGACTGCGCTGACGTTGTGCCAGTACCTCCCGCACATCTCTCACTCTCCCCGCAAGGCCAAGAGGAAGGTGGTATCGTCAGCCCCACAGAGATTTCCTCCTGGCCTGCCTCCCTGGCTTGGATGACCACCCCAGTCAAAGGCCACAAGTGATGAAACAATGAGGAGCACAGCCTGGGCCCGGCAGGCAGTGCCTCCTCATAGCATGATGGGGGGTGGTGAGGGACGCTGTACACTGCAACCCCAGGGCTCCCCATGCCCTGCCCACTGCCAGGCCAAAGCTTGATACCCATCTGCTGAGCCAGTGACAGAGTGGGTGGGCAGTGGCTGAGGCCCACCGTGTGCGGATGCAGGAGGCCTCCACGGCCTTGATTAGCAGTGAGCGAAAGCCCCCGCTCTCCAGCACGTGCAAGGCATGGATGGTGGCCCCGCCTGGTGAGCAGACGTTGTCCTTAAGTTGGCCTGGGTGCTGTTCAGAGTCCAGTAGCATCTTGGCAGCCCCCTAAAGCCAGACAGAGGGGCTGAAGGTTGTGAGGGTACCCCCCCATCCCAGCCACACCCACTGACTCTCCACCCATCCACCCCAATGCACCAGTCTTGGTCCTGGCAAGGAGTGGCCCCCACCAGAGGGTCAGGAAAAACACTAACCAGCAGAGCCTGGGCCCCGAGGCGGACTGCCAGGCGTCTTGGAAGTCCCATCTTCACACCTCCATCAGCCAGTGCATCCAGGGCTGTGAATGCCTGCAGGGAGAAAGCGCTTAAGCCGCTGTCCCAGGCCCATTATCATTTTTCTCCAGGCACTGCTTAGAACAGCAACCCCAGGGAACCTCATGGCTCCCCATGCCCTACCCACCATCCGGCCAGAGCTCTATGAACAGCTACTGTGTGAATGACCGAGTTGGTGGGCAGTAGTTGAGAACCACCGTGTGCGGTGGGTCTGCAGTCGCTCTGCCTGCAGGAGCCCAGAGCAAAGAGGAGGGTGGAAGATGGGAGACATGCCCTGAGGTCCTGGGAACCGCCTACTTGCCCCTGCCCCTCCCCAGTTCTCACATAGGCTGGGCCACTGCCGCTGAGCCCTGTGACGGCATCAATCAGGTCCTCCTCCACCTCCGTGCAGAAGCCCACGCTGCTCATCAGCTGCTCCAGGAGTCTGCCGTCCTCCACCTGGGCGTGGGTGCCTGTGGCATACACTGTGGCCCCTTCCCGCACCACGACCGGCGTGTTGGTCATACAGCGGATGACTTTGGGAGCTGGTTGGAACGCCGTCAGCTTCTGGAGGAGAAACCAGCTGTGTGTCCATCCCGGCCCCTTGCCCTGCGGGCTGTGCTGGATGTGGGTGTGAATGTGCTCACCCAGCTCACCCAACCGAACACTTCCTGAGCTCTATGGGCTGCACAAATGCACCCACTTCACAGGTGGGGGACCCCAGGTGTGGAGAAGGCCAGGACTCCTGAGCCCTCTGCAGCGCACACATCTGCCCCATCTCCAAACCCTCGAGCCAGCCTCGAGCCGCAGTGCCCACCTTCTCGATGGAGCTGATGGTGACCCCGGCTGCACAGGACACCACGATGTGCCGAGCCTCAATGTCTGCGGCGATCTCATCCAAGATGAAGGGGATGATGTGTGGCTTCACGGCCAGGAAGAGCACGTCGCTGTGCTGCACGGTCTCCTTGTTGTGGTGCGTGAGGTTCACCCCCATCTTCTGCAGGGAGCACCCAGGCAGGCTCAGCCTGTGATTCGTGGCTGGATGGCCCCTGCAGTGTCCCCCCAGGCCAAAAGCCCCTCACGTAGCCCCTCATCATAGAGGATTCTGGGAATGTCGGCATGGCAGGGCTGGCGGCTCAGGGCATGGGGCGCTGACATTCTCTGCCACCCCCACCCCAAGGTGGAGGAAGCATTCTGCTCTGAAAGGTAACTCTTTTGTGGGTGGAAAAGGGAAACTGCCCGCAGTCCAGGCCCAGCCCACGTGGGTCTGTAGCCCCTAGACCCCTGCCCTGTGCCCTCCAGGTGTGAGTAGTGCTGTAGATAGTGGTCTTAAGCTGGGAACCTGCCAGCACCTTTGGAGCTCTCACTCAGCTATGGCAAACTGAAGCTGTGTTCAGCCCTTGGATGTCAGTCCTGGCCCCCACACTGTGGCTGTGACCCCTGTGGGGGCTCCAGTCAGGGAACCGCATTCCTGACCAGCACCCTTTCCCCACCAGCTGCATATGTGCCCGATGAAGTTCCCAAGAGCCGAGAGAGGGAAGCCATCTGCAGTCCGAGAGGCAGAGTCTTTAAGATAGTCTTGCCCAGGGACCCTCTTCTCATTTGTGTGGGGGACTGCGGCACGGTGCCACCCACTGGGGCCCCTACTCCTAGTCTTCCAGGGTCAAGGCTGTCACTGGCTTCCAGAAATACTGACCAACCTCCAGAGGGACAGCCGCCCAGTCACCCTCCAACCCTGCACCTACCCTGAGGGCAGAAACGGTGGCCAGGTCCATGTCTGGAGAACTGGCCATTATCTTGTGGGCAGCCACAACACCTGCAGGAGACAAGAGTCCCTCCCTCAAGGCCAGGTCTGGCATCCCTCCCCCACATTCCCAGGAAGAACAGAACCCTCCCCTCCACTCCAGGGTAAAACAGCAATCACCGCCTTACTCCAAGCTTCCCAAGGCTACCGTTTCCCACAGGGCTCAAACGAGGCATGTTATCCCAACTCCCTGTTCACCTCCCAGCCTGGGGAAGTGTAACCGGCCTACCCTCTTACGTTTGTCCTTTCCTGGCCGCAGAGCCTACCTGCTGCTGTGAAGCCCTTAGCCAGGGCAAAGGCCAACTGGCCAGCCCCGATGAAGCCCACGCTCATCGTGTCTGGAGGTCTGCGCCCACTGCCCTCTCAGCTGGCACCAGGTCTGCAAGAACAAGGCGGGACGATGGGGCAGAATCCAGGCCAAGAAGTTAGGCAGACAGTGCCAGCTCTGGCCACTCCACCGCCAACGGGAGTCCCCCGCCCCCGCCCTGTCTCAGCCAGTCTAACTCTCTCCTTCTCCGGTGCCCCGCCCACCGCGGCTTCCCGATCGGTTCCCGAGGGTCCCGGACACAGGGAGCAGGGAGAGGCGCGCCCGCCTCCGGAAGAGGTCGGCAGCTGCTTAGGGTGGGGAGACAAATCATCTGCGCCCCGACGCACCCACGCCGGAATCCCCTCCCCACGCCCACACCTCCCCAGGTCCGAGCCCCCTCCAGGCCGAAGGCCAGGGCACGGACCCACATTTCCCCCCCGGAGTACCACCACCCGCCCAAGCCCGACTTCAGCCTGGCCCCTGATAACCCAGTTACCCTGTACGTGTCGCCCCCAGTCTGCAGCGCCGCGCCCGCCACGCGGCACCCACTCCGAGGGCCCCACCTCCGCCGCCCCAGCCAATCCGCGGTGCGGCCGCTTTGGAGCCGGCCAATCCAGGGGCGCGGGAGGTGCCGAGGGGCCGTTGCATCATCCGCTAGCCTGGGCCCCCGCCCCCGCCCCCTAGGCCCAGTAGCCCTCGCGCACCCGGCTACCCCTAGCCTGGGCTCTGGCCCCTTACCCACCCGAACCCGGACCGCACTTGGGGACCGAGAGCGGCGGGGGGAGGGGCGACAGGAGCCGGGTTCTCAAAGAGCGGCCCTGGGCTTCGGCTCCCTTCGTGGGGCCCTGTAGTTTGAACACGGACGCGGCTCTCGCTCCCTGTGAATCCAGACATGTTAGTAACTTGATCATCGAGTATGGAAGAGTACAACTAGCTAGGACTGTTTCCTTTCTTTCTTGTAATGCTTTTTGTTTAAAAATTACTTGCTAGAATTCTTGCTTTATTTTCGGAAAGGGGGGATTGAAAACAATTTATCAAATAGCATTTAAGGTATAACACTATTTTGATACTGTATTTTGTCACTTAAATTTTTTTTTATTAATTGTATCCGGAGGTGTGGAAACTGGAGAGACAGCCCTGGGCTTTCTCAGAATCTCAAAACTGGGAGGCACCTGGGAAGTCCAGGTCCCTCCCCCTGAGATCTGTACCCCTTCCTTCCCCACTACAGTTTCCCCTCTGTTAGTCTCAGTCTCAGGTGCCCTTTTAAAACTACATGGCTCTGGGGGGTCACTGGCCTATTACCATCGTGACCCTCCCCAAACAGGCTCTCAGGGTGGGTAGTGGTCAACCAGTAGATAGAGGAAGATGACCTCCTAATGGCCCAAGTTCCCACACAGCACCCCATGTCGCTTGACATCTTGTCTGCAGGGTCTGTGAAATCTTTTGACCCTGGATTCTCAAAAGATTCTCAAAAGATCTCTAGTTATCTTTGTGAAGGACATACTCAGGGCTCATTTGAACTGAGCTTGCTTTTGGGGTTCAGAATAGTCTGGAGTCCCAGTCAGTAGCAAAGTAAAGAGCAAAAGTAAGGAGTGATCCTCATTGACAACCCATCCCCTACCAGGGGAGGGGATGAGCTGCTCTTTTTTTTTTATTTTGGTTCTGTATCTTAAATGATGACAAGCTGTTCTGAAATGTAACTTCAATGTATTTGGATGTTTGTGCCCCAGAAAGCAGGGCTGTGAGTTCTTGACATAATAATGACCAACACCGACACCGCCAGACCACTGTGCAGTGAGCTCGTGTACACAGCAGATGTTCAGGCCTCCTTGTGTTTATCGTGGCGTTCAGTCCTCACCCTCTGAGGGAGGAGCTGTTGTAAGTTCCGGTCCAAAATGGATTGCTCAGGGAGTGGCCCAGGCTCAAACGCATAGATGTAAAGCCGGGGATCCTACCATGTTTTGACTGTATGTTATTAGAGAGGGAGCCTCCCAGGTGGCTCAGTGGGTAAAGAATGTGCCTGCAATGCAAGCGACTCAGGTTCGAACCTGGGTATGGAAGATCCCCAGGAGGAAGGCATGACAACCCCCTCCAGTATTCTTGCCTGGAGAATTCTATGGCTAGAGGAGCCATAGAATTCTACAGTCCATGGGGTTGCAAAGAGTCAGACGTGACTGAAACGACTTAGCATTCACGCACGCACATATCACCAGAGAACAGAGTCTGTCCTTTAAAAAGTATTGTTTTTCACGTGACAACAACAAATAACTCCTTCCTCTAAAAAGAAAGAATCCTCTGATCCAAGGAGTGAATATCATGAGGATATTCCCCAGTGCAGCCTCCTGGGAGACAGAGGACATCTGTTACGCTTATCTTGAGCCCTGGAACCCCTCTCCTCCTCTGTCTCCCCGCTCAGGACCTTTGAAATTTAGAGTGGATGGAGCTTTGGGAGCAGAAGATCACAGGGCAGTGAACAAACTGGGGACGTGTGACAGATAACTCATTTCAGAAACTGAGTTAGAAAAGGAAGGAAAACTGTTAAAGGCCTCCCTGTGGGCTGGGAAGGGTGTGGCCCGTAGGCGCCTTTGTCACCTAGCAACATGCTCCCAACCCCCACCCTCCTTAGTCAGTGGGGCCCTCAGGACACCTCGGGACACATGGGCTCCTGCCCCCTCCTGGATCTGCTGCGGAACTCAGGCCTCTGCAGATGAAGGGCCCCTGTGCGTGTGCCCTCCCCGGTGGGCAGACAGGCCATGTCTCCCTCACTGTGCAGGGTGCCTCGGACCCTGTGCCTAAAAGCTGCTTGGGCTCTGCTACCACGAGTGTAGTGGCCCCTCTGCCCACTGCCATGCCTGGGACCCCTGGAAGCCCCAGTGCTAGTGGTGAGTGCTGAGAACTCCCCACCCCCCCTCTTCCCCTTGTTGTCACCCACTACTTCTTGAGGAGGCTGCCCCCCGCCACCCAGGATCCCAGCACCCCACACCCCACCCACGGCTGCCTCCTTCCTCAGCCAGGTCTAGTCTAGGCTCTTCTCTGGGAACATTCTGGCAGATGGCCCAGGAGGTGCAGGTGGCCACTACCCCCTCTGGCCACCATCCCCTTAGCAGAAACTACTCAGTGCAAATCCGTGTTGGTGTTTATTTACTGCTCAAGGCCCTGGGCCAGGCTATGGGCTGAGCAGCTACTGTGCTTGGGCAGCTATTGGTCTGCTCCAAGCTGGCCCAGTCTGGGCCCTTGCGTGGGAGAAGCTGGCTGGAGTGTGGAGAGCAGTGGCTCCAGCAGGCCCTGGTGGTCAGCTACCAGGCAAAGGAACTCTTGAGCGGAGGTCGTTGGTCTGTGAGCACCAGGGGTGTCTGGTACCCAGGTTCGTGTCTCAGTGGCCGCCCCAAGCTGGTCCTCCTCTGGATCAGGGCTGCCCCAGGCCAGGCCCCCCGGGTCCTTGGCAGGTACAGCAGAAGCTGCTACATTGGGGTAGATGCTGGGGGCTCAGTGGTGAGAACCCAGTGTCTTCCTAGCGTGCTGTGCCCTTAGCAGTGTTGCTGGCTGCTATGGGCCCCTCCGAGCCTGCGCTGTCTCTAGCTTGCTGAGGCTGCGCTATGCAACCACTCTAGAGTCCTTGTTCGGCTTCCGAGGCTGTGGCCACCAGAGGTGGGCATGGCAGGGTCCTAGTTCCTGGCTCCTTCTCCTCGTGTGGGCACAGATACCCCAGCAGGAAGGCATCTGCCTGGATCTTTCCAGGGTTCCAGAAACTGCCCCTCCGCAAGCCCAGAGGAAGCACTGGCTTCCCACACGCCTCCACTGACCTGGCTCTGGCACTCTCCTGGGTTCCCTTCTGACCCCTTCCCACACCTCTGGGAATTGTCGCTTTTCAACTCTACTTAGGTGACTCAATCTAGATGTGGTCTCCAGACACTGATGGGCTTTTGGGCCAACTTTGTAATCCTGGTCTCAAGGTTCCCATCTGCATAGTGGGTCACAAGAGTGCCTGCTTCAAAGGGTTCTCATGTGTTACAGGGGCCAGCACTAAGGGAGGGCGTGCCAGGAAATGGAAAGAGATGGAAAGAGAGAGAGAGAGAGAGACAGAGGTAGAAAGACAGAGAGATAGAGTGGGAGTTGCCTGGCGAGACTCCTCCCCCGTGACCTGTTCATGGCCTCCTGCCCTCCCTTCCTCTCTGCCCTCTCTCTGTACCTCCCTGAGCTGCGCCACTGAGCACTGCCAGAAGCCCAGGCATGGCTCTCTCAGCCGCCTCCCTCCAATTCATCCTCACGGGTCTGGGTTCACCTGGGTCCTCTCATGATGCCTGAGCCCCTGGAGAGCAGAGGTGGGTGGGCTGCTGCCACCTGTTATGCTAGAAGGTGGGCACGAAGCGGATCCTCTGGGAGTAGGCCAGGTCGGCAACGTAGAAGAGCAGATTGACGTAAGTGAAGATGGCCACCACCAGCTGGCTGTCCCAGGGGCAGCTGCCCCTTGGGCAGTCGGGAGGCCGCCCAGGCTCACCATACTTGGGGTCGAAGCAGAAGACGGGCCAGATCACCGCGGCGCTGAGGTAGAGGAGCACGGCCAGGAAGGTGTACACCACCACCACGCGGTCGAAGGGGCAGCCCAGGCCCCCTGTGTGGCCCAGCACACTCAGGACCACCACCGCCACTGTGGCCAGAAAGCAAAGGCTGTAGACGGCCACGCACCACTGGGTGGCCACGTAGCGCCCATAGCGGCTATCATGGACCAGCGCCCCAAATATGATGCAGGCCACGAAGGCCTGGACGATCTTGAGGAGGCCTGACACTGTGGCCATGTAGCTTGCCACCTGGCCTGGCCGGGCCCGGGTCAGGGCCACCTCCGTAGCGTAGGCCAGGAAGAGGAGCCCGGCGAAGACGCTGGCTGCCAGGCGGAAGTTCCTGGCCGTGCAGCCCTCGGGCTCCGGCGGACACTCCAGCCGAGTGAAGTACAGAGGGTAGATGACTGCTGCCGTAGCGGATAGCAGCGTGGCGAGCATGGCGAAGGCTGCCGTGAAGTTTCCCCAGGACAGGCGCAGACAGCCGTGTAGCCGGGTGAACTCGCAGGCCACCACCAGGACGGAGAGCGCGAAGCAGAAGCCCCAGGCTGCCACGCAGAAGGTGCCCTGGACGCCCGAGAAGCCGCCCCTGTGGGCCACCAGGCTGAAGGTGGTGCAGCCGAAGATCAGCTGCAGCACGCGGGCTGTGCCCACGGGAGACGTCACGGCGCCCAGGTGCAGGTAGCCGCCCCCAGGGGGCTCCATGGTGCTGCCCATGTGGCCGGCCGCGTCCTCACCTCACGCAGTGCCCGGAAAGCCTGGGGTCTCTCTCGGCTCGTCTCCTGCGGCAGTGGCAGGTGCCGGCAGCCTGCAGTGGCGGTGACGCCGTCGGTGACATTGCAGCAGAGCAGCCTCTCTGCCGCCTGCGTGTGTGGGGGGGTGCCGAGGCCCCCCCTACCCAGCACTATAAATAGGCGACCGGGATGAGAGCCCCGGAATAGCAGCCTGAGTGCCTGTCCCCATCCCAGAGCGACATCTGACCCTTGCGTCCCGCCAAGCCGCAGCCATTAACCCCTTGGCTGCTGGCACCGCCTCCGCCTCTGAAGCACCTGCTTCTGTCGGTCAGTCAGTTCCACTGCCCGGGGGAGAAGGGGAGGGAAAAGAGCAGAAGGGACCAGGCGCCCCAGCTCGAGCAGCTTCGGGCGGCAGTGCTGGGGGAGGGGCACAGAGAGAAGAGGGCAGCAGCCACTCTGAGGCAGCGATCTATCTGGGAGGCCCGCGGGGCTTGGTTCAGAGCTGAGATGGTGTCAGGACCCCATTGTCCTCGTGCCTCAGCCAGCACTCAGCTCTGATTCCTGGGAGGTGGCGGAGAAGGGGAGTGGAGACCCTCCTCCCAAAGGTGCCCACCCTCATTCTCTTCACCCTGACCTGGGGGCTGAGTTTTAGCTTTTATTTGTGGGGATTATAATGGAACTTTTTACTTGATCCTCCTAGTCATGTAAACTCCTAGGAAAAACTCAACTCTCCCATTTTTAGCCTAAAATATGAACAATAGGGACTTCCTTGGTGGTCCAGTGGCTAAGACTCTGTGGCCTCCTCAGTGCAGGGGCCCGGGTTTGATCCCTGGTTGGGGAACTAGATCCCACACACCAAGAGTTCGCCAAGAGTTCGCATGCCACGACTAAAGATCCTGCATGCCGCAGCCAGACCTAGGGCAGCGCAGCCAAATAAATAAGTATTAAAATAAGATATTAAAAATATATGAAATGTTTTTGAAAAGGAGCAAAAATTTTTGACCGTGAAAGTAGTTTTTGTTCAGGCCCAATCAACACATGAAAAGTGTAATTAATTTGCCTACTATTCTATCACCTGGGTTCAGTTGCCTGAATATTAACTTTCTATTAGGTATTATAAGTTACCTAGCGATGATTCAGAGTATTGAGGAGAGGAATTACCTGGTGTTCAACTGATTAGAACTTGGCCCTTCCACTCTCGTGTCCCTGGGTTGAGTCCCTGGTTGGGGAATTAAATCCTGAAAGCCACAAGGTGTGGCCAATAAATAAATAAATAAATAAAAATAAAATAAAGTGTATGAGAGGAAGTGCATAATATTATGCCATTTTATACAGGGACACGGGTATTCATGGATTTTGGTATCCTGGTGGAGGGACGGGAGGTGGTCCTAGAACCTATTCCTTCTGACACAGAGAGACAATTATAAGTACAGTCTTATGTGTATTTCCCCCAACTTTCCATTTAGAAAAGTTTCAGATTTACAGATGAGTTTCAAAATAGCACAATGAACACTCATATGTCTTTCACCCAGATTCAAGAATTATTAATATTTTGCCCTGTTCATGCTGTTTCTCTGGACCTCCATTAATAATAACATTAATTCTGGCAATGTGACAATTCTCCACTAGATACTTCCATGGACACCTAAGAGTGAGGCCGTTCTCCTGCAGAACCTGAACTCAGTGGCCACACTTGGGAAATTGAAGAAAGATCACCTAATAGACAGTCATGGGCTTCCCTGGTGGCTCAGCTGGTAAAGAATCCGCCTGCAATGCGGGAGACCTGGGTTCGATCCCTGGGTTGAGAAGATCCCCTGGAGGAGGAAATGGCAACCCACTCCAGTATTCTTGCCTGGAGAATCCCCATGGACAGAGGAGCCTGATAGGCTACAGTCCATGAGGCCGTGAAGAGTTGAACATGACTGAGCGACTAAGCACATAATACACATTCTTTCAGTTTTCCCCACCTGTCCTGAAAATACACCTTATAGCATTTAAAGTTTTTGTGCCAGGATTTAATTGGAATTATACATGGCATTTGGCTGTCATGTTTCTCACTTTCCTTTATTCTAAAATAGTCTCTTTTTTTAAAATATATATTTCATAACACTGATGTTTTAAAAATGTCCCAGCTGGCAGCTTTATTGGTGGTCTTTCAGTGTGTTCTGTCTGTTTGCTCATGTTTAGATCCTGGCTAAATGCCCTTGGCAGGAAAACCATGTGGGAGATGTCACCTGTCAGGAGAATCACAATGGCTGTACATCCAGAGTAATCACTGATGTTTTAAAAATGTCCCAGCTGGCAGCTTTATTGGTGGTCTTTCAGTGTGTTCTGTCTGTTTGCTCATGTTTAGATCCTGGCTAAATGCCCTTGGCAGGAAAACCATGTGGGAGATGTCACCTGTCAGGAGAATCACAATGGCTGTACATCCAGAGTAAGAAGTTTGACCATCTGGTTGGGGTGATGTCCATGTCTCGTGCCCCGGTGATTCTCCCAGACATCCTGGCATCCCTTTATGTTTCTTATGAGCAATGTTCTCCATGAACACACACCCCCTTTAAAAGCTGAATTGTGCTGGTCACCCAACAACATGATTGTTGGCGATGTTTCCAGAGCAGTGAACATAACTGTAAACACAGGATTCTGTTGCTGTTTGGGGGCTTTGCGGGCTCTCTGAGACTGTCTAGACACTGCAGTGGAGCTGAGCGGGCAGTGAGGTCTCACCAGGAAAACTTTTTATGGAGCCCCTTAGGAAGGATAACCCATCTCCTCTCTCCAGGCATCTGCAGCTGGTGCTCCTGACCCTGGACAAGGGAATGAGGGGAGCATGGGGCCTTAGGCTTCAGGGGTATAGACAAGCTGGTTCCAGACACTTCTACCCCCTGATCAGAGAAACCTGAAAGGAAATCTTTCACAGAGTGGATGGTTTAGTTTATCTCAAGCAGACATGTGCCAACTTCAGCCCAAGTTCATAGCTCAGCGAATCCTAACAGTGAACATGCTCACATTTCTCAACCACACAAACCGTCCTTGGGGCATCAGCCTTGCAGTGCTCTTGGCCCTTGCTTCCATTCCCTTCATACCCTCAACCGAAGGGGTTCAGGTTGTAGCACCTGAAGCCTTGGGCACTTTGGGGTGTCAGGGTGCTCAGGAATACCAGCACACCTGTGCAGGTAGGAGGCAGCCTCTCAGGCGCTCTGTGGCTGGCGTGGCAGGTGAGACAGGCACCTGACTGGCCTTCTCCACCAGAAGTTGGTCCCCTTCCTCAAAATCAGACACTGCACTGTGCCTCCATCTTTTGGCACAACGAAGCCTGGAAATCAAATTGAAAAATGGGTTGACAAATGCTGGGCAGAGGCGAGGCACAACAACATGACCATCCTGGGAAGCCTGGCCGAGAAACTCCCCTGAAAGTGGTTGGGGCCACCAGGTTTTGAGTGAGGGTATGGAGCCCAGGTGAAGTGGCATCCTGGGACCCATGTCCGTGGCTGTCCAGCAGTGCCCAGGAATGCCAACTAGCCCTCCACCTGGCCCCACTCAAAGTCCAGTTGGCCCTTCGGAGCCTGGAGTCTTTCATCTGGGCCTGACCAGGTGAGAGATGTGGCTGGTGTGGCTGGCCTGCAGGCCTGAACATGGCTGTGAGTGCTGTCCTGGGGATGGGGGTCAGTGTGTGGGTATGGAGGGGGAGACCTCAGTGAGGGAATATCAGATGCCAATCAACCCAAAGTCAGTACCATATGTTGGAACACTCTGGGAAGCAAGGTGCCCACCTTTGGCATCCTTACTTTCCTTCTCCTTGTGAGAAAACTGAAGCTGCTTGGCTTGAGATGCCCAGCTTCCAGCACCCACCTTGTGCTTGCATGGGTATGCCTAGAACTGCAATCAGCCATCTGGCTTGGGCCTGGAAGGGAGCTATGTCCAGACTTGAGTCCTCTCCTGGGCCCAGCTTTTCCTGACCCACTTAAGTGACTGCTGTGCCCACGTGTGGGCTTCCCAGGTGAACAGCAAGGTCCTACCGTATAGCACAGGAGACTATATTCAATGTCCTGTAATAAACCATAATGGAAAAAGAATACATACATACAGTCATCAAGACAGTATGGTACTGGCACAAAAACAGAAATACAGACCAATGGAACAAGACAGAAAGCCCAGAGGTGAAGCCCACACACCTATAGGCACCTTATCTTTGACAAAGATGGCAAGAATATACAATGGAGAAAGGACGGTCTCGTCAATAAGTCGTGCTGGGAAAACTGGACAGTTATGCGTAAAAGAATGAAATTAGAACACTTCCTGTCACCATACACAAAAGTAAACTCAAAATGGATTAAAGACCAGAAACTATAAAACTCTTAGAAGAAAACGTAGGCAGAACACTGTATGACATAAATCACAGCAAGATCCTCTATCACTCACCTCCTAGAGCAATGGAAATAAAAACAAAAATAAGCAAATGGGACCTAATTAAACTTGAAAGCTTTTGCACAGCAAAGGAAACTATAAACAAGGTGAGAAGACAACTCTCAGAATGGGAGGAAATAATATCACATGACACAACTGAGGAAGGATTAATCTCCAAAATACACAAACAGCTCATGCAGCTCTGTACCAGAAAAACAAGCAACCAAATCAAAAAGTGGGCGGAAGGGGCTTCCCTGGTGGCTCAGTGGTAAAGAGTTCCTGCCAATGCAAGAGACGGATTCGATCCCTGATCTGGAAGGATTCCACATGCCGCAGAGCAATTAAGGTTGTGTGCTACAACTATTGAACCTGTGCTCTAGAGCCCACATGCCCTAGAGGCCACACTGCACAACAAGAGAAACCACAGCAATGAGAAGCCCGTCCAGTGAGAGTAGCCCCCACTTGCCGCAACTAAAGAGAAGCCCGTGCGGAAATGAAGACTCGGCACAGCCAAATAAAAAAAATTATTAATGGCCAAAGACCTAAACAGACATTTCTCCTGAGAAGACATACAGATGGCTAGTAAACACTTGAAAAGATGATCAACCTCGCTCATTATTAGAGAAATGCAAATCAAAACTACGAGGAGGTATCACCTCATACCAGTCAGAATGGCCATCATCAAAAAATCTACAAACAAAAAATGCTGGAGAGAGTATGGAGAAAAGGGAACCCTCTTGCACTGTTGGTGGAAATGCAAATTGATATAGCCACCGCAGAGAACAGTATAGAGATTCCTTAAAAATACTAGGAATAAAGCTATCATATGACCCAACAATCCTGCTACTGGGCCTAGACCTTCAGGAAACAATAATTGAAAAAGACACGTACCCCAGTGTTCATCACAGCTATGACATGGAAGCAACCTAGATATCCTTTGAAAGAGAAGTGGATAAAGTACCAGTGGTACATATTCAGAGTGCGATATCACTCAGCCATAAAAAGGAATGCATTTCACTCAGTTCCGATCAGGCGGATGAACCTAGAGCCTATTATACAGAGTGAAGTACGTCAGGAAGAGAAAGACAGATAACGTATATTAATGCATATATATGGAATCTGGAAAGGTGGTATTGAGGAACCCTTCTGTAGTGCAGCAATGGAGACACAGACATAGAGGACAGAATTACGAAGGAAGGGGAAAGGAAAAGGTGGGACAAATTGAAAGAGTAGCTTTCAAATGTATACATAACCATATATAAAATTAGATAGCCAGTGGAAATTTGCGGTATGATGCAGGGAGCTCAAACCTGGTGCTCTGTGACAACCTAGAGGGGTGGGAGCGGGTGTGAGTGGGGGAGGGAGGTTCAGAAGGGAGGGGACATACATATACCTATGGCTGATTCATGTTGGTATATAGTAGAACCCAATAGAGTATTTTAAGCAATTGTCCTTAAATTAAAAGTAAATAAAAAAGGAATACATACATATATGTATACCTGAATCACTTTACTGTACAGCAGACTAACACAACACAGTAAATCAACTATATTTCAATTTTAAAAAAGTATCAGCTCTTTTTCTGAAAGAGGCCTTGAGAATCTGAGAACAAATCACAGCAAAGTCATCTTTCTTTGCTTTGGCAGTCGGGTTCTGCCTACCCATGAGGCCCCGGGGGAGCTCTGGGCCCCACCCTGGTCAAGGGAAGCACCTGATGGCTGGACCCGTGGTGAGGATCCCTGGACCCTGCCATGCTTCTGGGTCTAGACACCAACTCCCAGCTGGTTGGCCACTGGGCTGCTTGGTGACAGTGTCTTCTGCTTTTGAGCTTTTGCTAATGTGTTACAATTATAGAAGCACAGTCATTCTGGATTGACAGCTTCTCATACTATGGAAATGCCAACAAAATTTTAAGTGAGTTTGGTTGGAAATCACCTAAAGTTCAACAGTAGGGACTGGTGAGTAGCCTAAGGAACATCTGTGTGAGGTACACTCAGGCTGCCTTGAGGTCACCTTGTAGAAGAGCAGAGTGATGAGGCAGGAGATCACAGGGGCAGTGTGGGGGACTAAAGGACCCGTGGCACATCTGCACCCGAAGATAGAAAGGCTGGGTAAACGCCTGAGAATGCCCTGCCATCACGTCCAAGGTGTGGGGCAGCGGGCGCTTCCGCTCTCTGGATTTTCAGTATTTTTCCCAGTTTCAAATGAAATAGCTGTTACTTCCTAAACCAGGAAGAGAAAATAATTTTAAAAAATAAATGAAGTACATTTTGCTACAGTTCTAAACATGGTTAGGTTTATATTCTTGTATAAATAAAAAAAGCTTCTTTAAATTTTTTTTTAATAAATAAATAAAAATAAAGAACTCCCCTGGAGGTCCAGTGGTTAAGAGTGCACGTCCACTGCGGGGGCCATGGGTTCAAGCCCTGGTCGGGGAACTAAGACCCCATGTGCCACACAGTGTGGCCCCCCCCAAAAAAAACCTTGCTTTTACAAAATTTTAAAATAGATTTCATTTTCTAGAACAACAGTAGACAGAAGAAATTGACTGGAAGAGCTCCTATATTCCTCACATCCAGTGTGTTCTACTGGAAACATCTTTCAGAACATTTGTTACAATGAATGAAACATTGGCATATCATATCAATACATTATTATTAGCATTTATTCCAGGCTTCCTCAGGTTTAGCCTCATGCCCTCCGGCTGCTCCAGGACCTGTCCTGACCTCACATGACGAGTAGTCGTCACGTCTCCTTCAGCTGCTCTTGGCCAGGAGGGTCTCTCAGACTTTCCTGGTCTGAACGACCCCGACGGTTTGGAGGAGGGCTGGGCAGTGACGCGCAGACTGTCCCTCTGCTGGCCTGTCTGATGTTTTCCTCGTTATTAGTCTGGGCTTGTGGGTTTGGGGAGGAAGACCACAGGGGCAAGTGCCCTTCTCACCACGTCCTGCCAGGGCTGTGCTCTCACCACAGCTCCTCACCATGGCTGTGCCCTTGGTCACCTGGCTGAGGTGTGTCTTTCAGGTGTCACCTCTGAGGAATTCCTCTTTCTTTCTCCCTCTTCCCATCCTGTTCTCTCTGGGGAGGGCACCCACACTTGTGGCCCACACTTAAGGGGAGTGTATTCTCCCCCTCCTTGAGGGGACAATATCGACATAAATTTTTTGGAATGCTGCAAAGAGGTTGGTCTTTTCTCCCCCACTTAACTTTCTTCAATTATTTACTTATATCAGGATTGACTAGAGGACATTCATTTTATACTTTGGGTTATAATCCAAAGCTACATTTTTTTATTCTGTTGCTCAAAGCCTTCCAGGTGTCCCCTGACATACTCCATCAGTGGGGGTTGGGGTTTTTTTTCAGCACCTCCTCACTGCAGGCACTGCAAGATATCCCAGTTTCATCCTGCGCATTTCTCGCCAGCCTTAGAACCAGGGGTTTTTGAAGAAGCCCTGGTTCCTGTTACTGGAGACGGTGTAAGAGACCAAGATCTGGACTTTTCTGGTGGTCCAGTGGTTAGGAATCTGCCTGCCAGTGCAGGGGACAGAGGTTTGTTCCCTGGTCTGGAAAGATCCCATATGCCTCGGGGCAACCAAGCCCATGTGCCGCAACTACTGATCATGCATTCTGGAGACTGAGCACAGTGATGCTCAAGTCTTCGGGCCCTAGAGCCCATGTTCTGCAACAAGACAAGCCACTGCAATGGGAAGTCTGAGAGCCGCAGTGAAGAGTAGCCTCTGCTCACTGTGACTAGAGGAAGCCCGGGCAAAGCAATGAAGACTCAAAGTAGCCAAAACAATTAAATTAAAAACAACAACGACAAAGAATTGGCCGCTTCCACTCCAGAGGGCATGGGTTCAGTCCCTGGTTGGGGAACTGAGATTCTCCCTGCAATGTGGCTCAGCCAAACAAAGTTGGCACGTCGGGGTAGACAGTTCTGCCTATCACATTGACCATGCACTGAACTCTACATGCTTGGCATCGCTCACTCTCCTTACGGGTCCCAGGCTCATTTTGCCAATGGTACCCAGAGTACTTTGGCCACCTGATGCGAAGAGCCACATCATTAGAAAAGACCCTGATGCTGGGAGAGATTGAAGGCAGAGGAGAAGGGGACAACAGAGAACAAGATGGTTGGATGGCATCATTGACTCAACAGACATGAGTTTGAGCAAGCTCTGGGAGATGGTGAAGGACAGGGAAGGCTGGCGTGCTGTAGTCCATGGGGTCGCAAAGAGTCGGACACGACTGAGCGACTGGGCAGCAACCCTCACAGTAAGGCGCAGACGCTGGAAGTGAGCTAAGCCTCCTTCCTTCTTTATCAGGAACATGGGGAGAAAGGAGTTATTCATTGGGTGAAATCCCACTGGGCCTAACCCACAAGTATAATGTTCAGTGGGCCTGGCACACCCGAAACACACAAAGCCACCCTGTTACTCTTTTCAGTCTACCTTATACAGAGAAGGGCATCTGTCTGTGCCGATGTCACCACCTGCCGCCCTTCTCCGCACAAAGAACTGGCCTTCAGCCAGCGCCTCTGGGGTCCCTCCCCCAGAGGCCCAGCTTTGACCTCAGCATGGACCCCTCCCTCCATGCAAGTCTCCCCTGGTAGGTGAAGGCCAGGCCCCTTTTGGGTCCTCCCAGCCCCCATCACTGACTCGATGGACATGAGTTTGAGTGAATTCCAGGAGTTGGTGATGGACAGGGAGGCCTGGCGTGCTGCGATTCATGGGGTCGCAAAGAGTCGAACACGACTGAGCGACTGAACTGAACTGAACTGAGCCCCCTCTCCCACTGGAAGCCCACTGTCATGCTGGGAATCCTGTTCATGCCCCTTCAAAGAGGCTGCTCCGCAAGCCAGCAGCCACCCCAGGGTCCCCCTTCTTTCATCTCCAGCCTTTGGCCACACCCCTCCCTGACCTCACTGTCTCCCTGGGTCAGTGAGGCTCTGTGGCCTCCCACGGGAGCTGTCCAAACAAGAAACCACAAATGGGCTATTTAAGCTCCCCTTGGGGAAGCCAACTTCGGTGGGTCCAGAGGTGGTCAGACCTCAGGGCATACTCCCAATCTTGGGGGGCCGTTGAGAAGATGGGGTCTCTGTGATGCTCCCTACTCTGGGATTGAAGCTGCAGGCTGCCTGAGAGAGGCTGGGTGATTGGAGGCTAGGAGCAGGGTCCAGGCATGAATCCTTCCTCTGTCCCTTCACATAGCCTCTTCAGGCCTCAGTTTCTTTTTTAAAATTTTGATTAAGATATTTGGTTGCATCAAGTCTTTCCTCTATCCCTTCGCATAGCCTCTCTTTGGGCCTCAGTTTCTTTCTTTCTGTTTTTAATATTTATTAAGATATTTGGCTGCATCAAGTCTTTCCTCTATCCCTTCACATAGCCTCTTTGGGCCTCAGTTTCTTTCTTTTTTAATATTTATTAAGATATTTGGCTGTATCAAGTCTTAGTTTCAGCATATGGGATCCTTTGTTGTGGCTGGGGGTGGGGGGGGTGGGGGCTTAGTGGCCTCAAGGCATGTGGGAGATCTTAACTCCTCAACTAGGGATCGAATCCGTGTCCCCTGCGTTGGGAGGCAGATTCTTAACCACTGGACCACCAGGGAAATCCCAGGGCCTCAGTATCCCAATCTGCAAATTGAGGCTTGTAATAAGACCTACTTGCTGGGCACCTGGGGGAATCAGGGTGTCCTGTGTCTGGGGGACTTAGTGCAGGGAACGCTGAGGAAGCCAGGTCTGTTGGAGAGTCATGACCTGGCCACCTTCGGAGGGGGTGCTTATCAGTATGTCACAAAACCCACAGGGGCTCACTATCTTTGATGCACATGCCATCTCGGGGTGCCTCCATGGAGATGCCAGCCTGTGAGCGTGTGTGCAGTGGTGCTCACACAGACTAGTCACGCAGCCCTTTGTACCTGCAGAGGGTATGAAGCACAGAGCTCACTGAAAAACTGGGAATGTTCTCTTCAGCCCCAAGTTGCAGCGGGAAGTAGAAACCAGGCAACGAGCGTGTGGTGTGCAGTCACATGTGGAAGGACAAGATTGTGTGTATTTTTGTGTGTTTGTGTGTGTGTGTATGTGTTTATGGAGAGGCTGTGTCCTCTGGGACTAACCACAGAAGCAGAGCCAAGGGCTGGCCTAGAGGGAGAATTTTCACCCTCCAAAATTCTGCCTCTTTCAAATTCTGGACCATGTGCATGTGTGATGCTGTGAAAATAAATATAATACAAACTTCAAAGAACGTGCTAGCTGGGTAGGGAGTGTTTTGCGATAAAGTTTTGAAAGTGGAGGTTGCTGTTGGAGACACAACATTGTAGATGTACAAATGGCGAGTCATGCCCTTAGAAATGGAGGGGGTGTGGCGTGAATGTCACCCCAAGATCAAAATAAAGAGGAAAGGGAGCTTAAAACCATGCTGGGGGCTTGTCTGAGACAGGCCCGTTACTGCTGTGTGTGGAAAGCGTGAACAGAAGGATCAGGGGTTGGAGGTCAGGAGGCCCCGGAGTTCTTCTCAGCTTCTCCCTGTTGCCCTGGATTTGTAGAGGGTCCGGGTCAGGTTGGGGTGCGAAGCAGGCAAAGTGCCCCCTCAAATAAACACGTCTACAGGGTTAGGCTCTTTTGTTATCTTTTCTTCATTATTAAAAAAAATATGTTACAAAACAATATCATTCACTATATATTTGTTATTTTTCTTTTTTTAAAAAATTAATAAAAAAGTCACTTTATAAAATAATACAAAAGGGCAGGAGAGGCTGGGGGGCTGGGCTGGGGGAGGATGCCTTCTGGGCTGGAGGCTGAGGAATCCAGTGCTTCTGGCTCCCTACTGTGGGTTGGAGGTGGAGGGAGTAGGTAGTCCCTCTGTCTCTTATACACATCTAGATGTGTATAAGAGACAGGAGAGAGACAGTGAAGGTTGCCAAGGGAGGGCGTCCAGACCCAGGGCGGGGACAGCTGGGGCCCGGCAGTCCTAGGAGGGCGGGAGGGCCTGGAGGGGAGATGGCCGGGGCAAGGGGCCCTAGCTCCCGCTGCTCAGCATCCCCAGCAGTTTACTGGGCTCCAGGCCCTGCTGCTGTGCCACCGTCTGCACGTCGAAGCCCATGTGCATCAGGAACTGGGCCACATTCATCTCCTGCCCCGTGAACTGGTCCCGGATGGTGGGGCATGAGGGGTTGCAGTGGGGCCAGGGGCAGCTGTCCACCAGGTGGATAGGGCAGCCCTTCAGGGGGGCTTTGCTGGCCTTGTGGCTGTCGTGGAGGCTTCGGTCCCAGCAGTGCAGCGCCCGGGGCAGTGAGGTCCCCTTCACCTGGACGTCTGTCCAGTGGCTGCAGACAGAAACCCAGGTTGGGGATCACTCGGGTGTGGCCAAAGCAGGGGACGGCATTGCCACCACTGAGTTCTTGCCACACAGCTGGTTGTGCAAGTGGTTTTGAAAACTCTCAGAAGAAGCCAGAGCTGGGGAGGCTGGTGGGCAAGCCTAGGGCTGCTGGGGATGGGGGCCTTGCAGATGTCTGGATCGAGAGCCATGGATACTTGCTGTTCTGGGGCCAGAGGGCACTGACCTTCGGATGATGATCTCATGAGAGAGGCAGGCGGGGGCAAAGCTGGCCCTGTTGGGGAGAAGGCAACCTGTGAGCAACCACATCCCACCTCAGCTCCTTCCGCACCCCAAAGCGCACAGGTCACAGCTCCTCTCCTGGGAGGCTGTCCCCTACCTGGCTCCTACTTCCCTCCTGCCGCTTGCTGGGTTGGCCAGTGGCTCTCCCCAGGCCTTATCCCCACCAGCTCCCAGGTGGCCTACTAACCCCTGTCCCTTTCTGCCTCCAAATCCTGCTCAGAGTGGGGGCTCTGCTGGACAGGTGAATATTTGTTTTTTTAATAGACTTTAGTTTTTCATAGAATTTTTAGGTTCACACTGAAATTGAATGGAAGGCATAGATTCCTTTTCATCCCCTGCTCTTATACAGTCACAGCCTCTCCCATCATGAATATGCCTCACCAGTTCTTAGGTTTGTTATAATCAATGAACCTAGATGACACATTATCACCACCCAGAGTCTGCAGTTTAGATCAGGGTTCATCCTTGGAGTTGTACTGTCTATGAACCTGGACAAATGTATAATGACATGCGGGCTTCCCTGGTGGCTTAAGTAAAGTCAAGTCGCTCAGTCATGTCCGACTCACTGGTGGCTTAGATGATAAGAATCTGTCTATATGAAGGAGACCAGGCTTCAGTCACTGGGTTGTGAAGGTCCCCTGGAGAGGGGAATAGCTACCTACTCCAGTATTCTCGCCTGGAGAATCCCATGGACAGAGGAGCCTGGCGGGCTACAGGTCGCAGAGTCGGACATGACTGAGCGGCTAACACTGCTAAGACCGTAATGACGTGTCCACCATTGTGGTACCATACAGAGCAGTTCCTCAGCCCTAAACATCTACTGTTCTCCACCTATTTATACCTCTCTCTCCCAACCCCTGGCCACCACTGATCTTTGTACTGTGTCCACAGTTTTGTCTTTTTCCAGGATGTCATAGGGGCTTCCCAGGTGGCATAGTGGTAAAGAATTTGCCTGCCAATGCAGGAGATGCACAAGACTGGGGTTCGATGGCACAGAGTTGGAATGACACACGTGGCCTTTTCAGATTGGCTTCTTTCACTTGGTAACATGCGTTTACAGTTTCCCCTCTTTTGGCAGCTCCGTTGCTCACCCCTCTCTAGCCCTGGGTAGTACCCCTTTGTCTACACTGACTGCAGTTTATCACCTCAAGGACCCCTGGGCTGCTTCCTGTTTTCCATCTTTGTGGCCTCTCTTTCTAAGCCAAGTGGTTTCCTATGTATCTGGGGGGCCAAGTGGGGTCCCCACACACTCACGGCACATCCTTGAGTGTGTTCCGCAGCTCACGGCCCAGGTTCTGGATGTACAGCCACTGGCCCTCCTGCACCGGCTGCCCCGTGAGGTGCACATTGTCCACAGTCAGCTGGGCCTCATCAAACAGCCACTGCACCACGAACACCGGGCCTGGGGGGATGGCTCAGCTGGGCCTTGCCTCGGAGCTCTGCCCCCCACCCCAGGCTCCAGGGGCGGAGGCCACAGCCAGCCCCACAGCAGGCTCACAGGCCAGCCAGGCTCTGGCTGCAGAGTGCTGGCGACTAGTTCCCCTGGCATGCTGCCTTGAAGAGGTGCCTCGTTCCCTCCTCCCACCTTGGCCTGGCTCCCAGGACTCCGCTTTGACCAAAACATGGCGATTATGTCGCTTCGAGTGTGGTGCTGGCTAGGGACAGCCAAGGCCCCACACAGGGAGGGCACTGGGATTCAACTCCGAGGCATGTTCCTCATCGTGGGTGTGGTCAGCGTAACCCACCGTCCTAGTTTGCCTTGAACCGAGTGGACTTTCAGTGCTAAAACTGAGACAGTCCCGGCCAGGCTCAGATGACTTTGTCAGCCCTTCTTGGGTGTGGCAGTGGCCTCCCAGCCTAGCCTCTGAGGACCGGACTCCAGGCTGGGTTTCCAGCAGACACAGAAAGGCTGGACGCCCCCTGCCGACCGCCCCCTCCGCCACCCCGCGTGCCCACTCACAGCGCAGCGTTGGGTAGACTTTGTACCCGAAGAAGCAGTTCCACTCCTCGCCCTCCTTGAACTGGCGCCGACAGCGCTCCGGGACTACCCCATTCCAGTACCTAGGCCACACACTGCAGGTTACCCATTCCAGTACCTAGGCCACGCACTGCGGGTTACCCATTCCAGTACCTAGGCCACGCACTGCGGGTTACCCATTCCAGTACCTAGGCCACGCACTGCGGGTTACCCATTCCAGTACCTAGGCCACGCACTGCGGGTTAGGCTGCTCGCCCACCTCCAACTCGGCCCCCACGAGCTCCTCCACCCCCCGACGCCACCCCATCCCAGGCCCTCTGCACTGAACGGGCCCTCCCTCCCGGGGCACCTGATGCCCCGGCGGATGGCCTCCGTGGGCGCGCAGGTGATGGTGTCAATGCAGTCTGTGCGGCGGTACTGCTTGTTGTCCAGGAACCATCCGGAGTCAGCCAGGCCCCGCACCTGGATGGCTGGATAGCCCAGCTCCTCCAGCTGCTCGGCCACGCGGTCCACGTTTAGCAGCACCCCCGTGCCCCCCGCGCTGCAGAGAAGGTGGGAGGTCAAGTCGGGCAGATTGAGGAAGGACACTCACCCACCAGGCCTGCCCAACCCCAGCCCATTCCCCAGGGCACGGGGAGCCAAGAGCATTCTGAGCTGCCACCACGTTCTGGGTTTGTGTGTAAGGCCCCTGGGCCCTTCCAGGTCTTGGAGGCAGAGAAGGGCTGGCAGAGGTCCAGGCACTGACACAGAGCTAAGTGTCGGGTCATCTCACTTCCCTCCACCCCTCTTTCCCTACCCACCCCTTCTCACTCTCTGACTCGGTTCCCTTATCTGAAAATGAAGGTGAACTCTGTGGTCCAGGCCCCTCTGTCCATTCCTTAGACGACCCCTGAGTTCCTTACATGCCCGCTGGGATGCAATGACCAGCGGGTGTGATCTTGCCTACAGGGACCCCAGCCCTTGGCGGTGCATTGGTCCACAGCTAGCCCTTGGTCAACTGCCTAGGTCACTGTGATCCAAAGCCTCCCTCACACCCAACAACCACGGAGCCAGAAGCGTCTGCAGGACAGCTTCCAGCCACATGGCATTTGGGAGCCAAACCTCAGAGATGCCCCATGTTGCTGAGCCTCCTGGCCACGCGTCTGCCCTGGCTCAGCCCCATCTTCTCCCTTCCATCCACACTCCCACCCCAGCCCCTGCCCAGCCCACCTGCTCCCTGCCAGCAGCAGCACCTTGGCCCCACTCAGCCCTTTGCCCAGGAGCTCTCGCACAACCTCGCGGATGATGAGGGTGCCCATGAAGGCGTACTCATCTGTACAGAGAAGGAGAGCTGGCTTCAAGTGGTGGCCTAGACAGCCAGCCAGTCCTCCCATCCCCAGGTTGGAAGGAGGTCAGGTATAGCTGGGTGTCTGGAGGGTCTTCCACAGGATGGGAACAGGGGCAGGGGTAGATTGGAAGAAGGTGGGTCAGGTACACAAGACTGTGCTGGGGGCCCTTCCTCAGGGAACACCTAGGAGTGAGGAACCCCATCCCCCAGGGTCAGGCCAGCCATGGACAAGCCAGGCAGTGGGTGCTGGGGGCGGGCACCCTGGGACACACTATCAAAGAGTTAGAGGGAGTCACAAGGCTGAACGTCTGTATTTCCCCAGAAGCGCTGTCCTCCCTGCCCTGCCTCTGTGGGTGTGGGGGGGGGAGGGGTGGGGGGGAAGGCATGGGACTCACTCTTCTCAGACTTGGATGAAGCCCCACTCCACACATCACTGGAGCAGTAGGGGATGAAGCTGTGACACACGGATGGTATGAGCCTGCTGTGCTCCTCTGCTGCCCGAGGACCCCAGGAAGGATCACCCTCCTCGGGAAGGATTCCTGAGGACAGGACCTCCCTAGGAAGGACCTCTTCCAAGACCGGACCCCCTTAAGGACAGGTTCCCCCAGGATGGACTTCCCCGAAGAACCTCTTAGGAAGGAGCCTCCAGAAAGGACCCCCAAGACAGGACTCCCCCCCTCAGGAAGGAACTGCTGGCTCCCTCTTACACCATGTTGGCGTTCCACCAGTGGGGGTTTTCCTCTGGCTGGGAGGACAGGATCCCCGTGCCTGCGGCAGGGAAGGACAGAGGCAGTGGGTCTTTCTGATGAGAGCAGGCCATGCAGGCAGGGGTGAGGACTACAGGAAGGTAAGCGGATGTGGAGGGATCCTATCAAGCTCCAGCAAGGAGGTGGGTGGTGACACCCACCTGAACTAAGGTTGCCAGGGAAGTGGGGAGTGGATGGGTTTAGTTACTCCAAGGAGTCTCCATGACCAGGATGCCCAGCCGGGCTGTGACTTTTGGACATGACCCTCAACCTCCCCCCTTCCACCAGCTACTTTGACCAGGGACCAGCTCTGTACTGTGTAGCCAGGGTGAGCCCTGGGAAGTTACCTGTGGAATAAGAATGAAATGTTAGAGTGAATGTTCCCTAACCTTGGTGGGGTGGGCGATAGATGGAGTGGGACCTCTCTGGGGCTCTAGGGAATGAAGGAGAAAAGGCTTCTTCCAGGACTTCCAATTATGAGCCCCTTTCCCTTCCCCTCGCCTCCTGGGGATTCCTGGGCAAACCCTGGGGCGCTGACCTGTGCGAGTGCGGGGCCAGTCCTTGGAGCTCATGAGGCGCCGCATGGTGTCATATCGGGAGTCGCAGTTCTCCCGGTTGAAGCAGTACCAGCCTCCTGAGGGCACAGCCCACAACCTCAGGATCTAGCGCCGAGGAGACCCTTCTCCTGCCCCGCTGCATCCGCACCTGACACTCACCTTCCAGAAAGAGTAGCCATCGCCGGCTGCCCTTGGATTCCTTCAGGTAGTAGCTGCAAGGGAAGTGGGTGGAGTGCGTGGTCATGGGGCGGGGGGCTAGCGGGGGCTGCAGGGTCCAGCTCCCGGGAGATAAGGGTCATTCCACCTGTCGCCGGGCACGCGCCGGCCGCACGGGGGCGCCAGCGGACAGGCCCCCGCAGAGCGCGCCCGGCCGGGCCAGCGGCGGTCAGTCCCGGGAGGTGGCGCTCGCGAGGCGGGGAAGGGCGGTGAGGGGCTGTGTGGTCCGTGGAAAATCCCTACGGCCCGCCCCGCGCGGGACCCACTGTAACCTTGGCGCCGGCGGCCAGGCGGGGTGGGCGGTGGGGTATTCGCCAGGGCTCGAGATCCTCCTGGGATGCGCAGTGGGGCTTGGAGAGTGAAAAGCACTCTCGAGGGTGCGTGGGGCAGGGGCAGCGGGGTCGCACAGGCGGGCGTGGAGGGGCGCGGGCGCCATCGAGGCGGGGTCGCATCCTTCCTACCAAGGCCGGACCTAATGTCGTGTTCCTCAGGCTGTGCAGTCACTGAGGGCATGGGCACCCCTGACCCCTCCCCAACCCTCAGCCTCGCATCCTTCCATTATCTGCTGGGGGCTGGAGAGGGGGTGAATGCGGCACCCAGGTCCTGCGGTCCCACCTGCGCCCCCTGCCTATTCCTCCGGCTGGCTGGATCTCTGGCAGTCCCAGCAGCAGCACGGAGCAGACGGGGCGAGTTGAGCTGGGATGGGGGTGGAGGTACGGATGGCAGGCGTCTCTCCGCCCCCTGTGTCACCTCCTCTTGCTGGAGTCAGGGCCACTCGCGGACTGCCATCTCCCCGCCCAGAGAACGAAGAACGCGAGCACAGGGACTGGGTACTGGTGGCCGAGGGGTCAGTGCCCGGGGCTGGCCCAGGACCAACGCTGCCCCAACCCCCGCGCAGCTAGTCGCCTAGCAGGGCCCTACCCGGAGCCAGCGCCTCCGAGGCCCGACGGAAGCCCTTTCCCCTGTGGGCGACCATGGCTGCGGCCAGCAGGGACAGTCCAATGCAGGCTCCGTGCGTCTGAGCGGGGACAGGGAGGCTGGTGGTGCGCACCGGCTGGCGACCAGGCAGCCCGCGGTCCCGGGGCCACTGACGGGGGCGCGCTGGTCGCGGCGGGCGGGTGCAGGCCTTACCCGGCCGGGCTGCCGTCGTTGCAGGTCACCGACGTGTTGAGCAGGAGGTGCAGGCGCAGGTCTTCGTTGAGCTGCTGCGCCGAGCAGGGGTACAGGGACTGCGCCAGGCTCTTGACCTGTGCCATGAAGCTGTCCATGTTGCCCTCCACGGCCGTGAAGTCCAGAGGGAAGCTCTCCACCGGTTGCCCGGCTACCGGGGCCGCCTCGGCCCGCGGCGGGGGCGGCGGCGGGGGTGGCTGCTGGCCTCGGCGCCGCCAGGTCTTCCTGCCCTCGCCGCCCCCAGCCCAGTGCAGAAGGCCCAGCAGCAGAAGCACGCGCACCCCTCGGCCCATGGCCGCACCGCTCGGGCCGGCGGCCACCTGCGGAGAGCAGGCGGCGTTGAGGCGGCGCGGCGGCGAGGGCGCCAGGCTGGGGGCGCCCGGGCCGCGGCGCGCCTGCTCGCTCGCCCCGCTCCCCGCGTTGGGCCCGGCCGAGAAGGCGCGGGCGGCTCGGCGTCGAGGCTCTCGGGGTCGGGCGCCGTCGGCCTGGGCAGCTGGGACTCCGCGCGCGGCCGGCCGAGGGCAGCGCAGGGTCTGGGTGCGCTGGCTCCGGCCCGCGCCAATGAGCGGCGGGGGCCGAGCCTGGGCGTAGTTTGCGGGGGCCGCCGCGGCTCGGGTGCCCGCGCGTTAGATGTGCCGCCGCCGCCGCCGCCCCGGCTCGGCGGAGGGGGAGGGGGCCGCGCTCGCTCTTTTCTTGGCGGAGGCATCGCCTTTTCTTCCCAAACCGCAAGCCTGACGGAGGGGCCTGGACTACCCTGCCGCGGCCGCCGGAGGCGCTCCCGGCCCGGCTCCGTGGGGGGCAGCGCGGCCCGGCGGCCCCGGCGGCTCATTCACCGCGGCCAGCCCGGCGCCGCCGCCCCCGCCCCCGGGCGGCTGGAAGGGGCGGCGGGCGGGGGCCAGCGGAGAAGGAGCGGGGTTTTTCCGCGCCGGGGGGAGCTCGGTTGGCCATGCGGCGGGCCGGCCCGACGGGCTGGGGGCGCAAGGGGAGCGCTCACCTGAGCCGCCGGGGACCCTTCGCTCCCGCTGACCAGGCCCAGAGCAGCGGCGGGCGACTGGCACCCCGGTCGGCAGCCCCCACCCCGAACCGGCCCGGAGTCCCGCGCTCACCGCGGCCCGCGCGGGCGGCCCCACGGCCCCGGCTCCTTGGCGTCGCTCGCCCTGCGCCAGCCCGCTGTACGCCCGGCTCGGCTGCCTCCCCTCTGGCGCTGGCGCGGAGCCGCCCGGGACTTTTATCCAGCGGGGCCCCCGGGATCAAAGCGACGGCGGACACAGGGCTCCGCGCCGAGGGGCCGGCAGCAGAGGCGCCGGGGCCTCCCGGAGGAGCGGACAGGTGTGGCGCGAGGCCCCGGCGCCCTCGGCGACCTGCCGGAGGGACTGGGCGCCGCAGCACGGCGCCACGAGGGAGTCGCCCTGTCCCGCGCCTGGCTGGACAGATTCTGGGCGGCCTTCGGAGACAGTGGGGGCAGAGGGGGTGCCGCCACTTACCGAGGTCGGTGGGCCTTGGGGTGACGTCCTGGTTCCTCCCCGCGTGTGCTCTGGCTTTGCATCCTGTGCCAGGGACCCCCAAGAACCTCTCCCTGCCCCAGCTGGCACCGGGGCGTGGGCCAGGATGGAAGAGCTGCAGGCTTGGTCTCTGTTCAGTGACCTCCGGGCAATAAAGTGTATCTGCCCCTTCTATCTCACCTTCCCAGCGCACCTCACTGGGGACAGAAGGAGAGTCCTCAGAATCCAGAATGGGGTGTGTGGGGGGAGAAAAGCTGCCTACTTAGGGGCTTGTTCCAGGCTGCGTGGACAGACAAAAGAAAAAAAGGGGGCATTTATTTGCCCTACACACAGCACACACAAAGCACCATAGACAGCTTTGGTAGATAGACCTCTCATTCCCCTCCCA
Source organism: Oreotragus oreotragus (assembly GCA_006410675.1). Lineage (NCBI taxonomy): Eukaryota > Metazoa > Chordata > Mammalia > Artiodactyla > Bovidae > Oreotragus > Oreotragus oreotragus. The sequence goes on along the minus strand of SJYX01002715.1, from coordinate 157,110 downwards.
GCCACAGCTTCGCGGATGTCATTAAACCATTTCAAAGATAAGAAATAGACCTTGCCTTTCGGGACAGGGGTCTAGAGCTGGGGCACAGCTTCCTGAGCTCCCTCCTGACTTGGGGCAGTAGGGAAGCTGTGTCCTCAGGGAGGCAGGCACCTACAGCCCCTCTGAGGCAGGAGGAGAGAGGTTGCCAGAGCCTCTGGCCACACCAAGGACCCCTGCCCCTGCCTTCCCCTCCTGCCCTGTTAGCTCCGAGCACTGTCCTCCTCAGCAGTCCCTGGGCTGTGTAATGAGCTGTGGGGTAAACAGTTACCACACCCAGCACGAGCACACGCACAGCAGCCTGCTCCAGCGGTTTCTCAGAAGACACAGTGAGAGACCAGACAGGGCCCTTGAGAGCTTCTCTGTGAGGCTGGAACTGTAACTTCAACCTTGAAGCCTCGTTTCAGGCGGTGGTGCCCCAGAGGTCATCCTTGGCTGGAGTCACGCAGTGGAGAAGACGGCAGACTGTGACAGCGGGCCTCCCCACAAGCACCCATGGGGCAGCTGGGCACCCATTTTCCTGCTGAGGGGACCTGAGATTCAGAAGTGCTAGCGGAAGAGCTGAGTGTGAGCTCTGTTCATTCAAAAACCCACACTTGCCACACTGCGGTTGTCAGGTCAGTATACAGGCCCTCCATAGGACTGGCCAGAGGCAGGCACTTCAAAGACAGATTCCCCCATTTGAAGGTGTTCCTGGGCATTGGGGAGAACGTGCCCCAGGAACCTTCTCCGTCTAAGAGTCTGTTATTCTAAGTCCCAGGCAGGGAAATGCTGCTTCCAGCCGGATGGCAGGATTGCGTAGAGCTCTGCTTCACACGGACCTGGCTCTGAGCCATTTCCTGGCAGGAGATCCTGGGCAAGCTCCATGACCTCTCTGTGTGCCTCCGTTTCCTCTTCTTTAAAGCGGGGCAACGACCGTACCTCCATCAGAGGGGCTGTTGTGGGATTACGGGAGCCCATGCGTGAAAGTGCTCAGCGCGGCGGGAATGGCAGTTACGACTGCCAATGGAATTCCAGTGTGAGGGGGGAGCTCGCATGCTGCACTCACTGGCATTGCTGTAATGAGATTTAGCCTGCACTTTGACCAAAACGAGTTCCTGTTTGCTTTATTCAACACTACTAGCAGTAGTGAAGAGCCTTCCCCAGAACTTCCCTGTCCTGTGTCTCTGCCTTTCCCACATCCTCTTCTTTAAAGCTTTAGACCCTGGACCCCAACTCTTGGGAGCAACAGCTCCTGAGAGCCTTCTGGAGCTGTTCATACCTCCTTCTCCTCTCGACTCTCACAGACTGGCTCTTTTCCCTCAAGGGCCAGCTTTAACTTCTGCACCTCAGACTCCTCCAACTCAGTCTTCAGCTCCCCAAATCTGGGAGGACAGGACAGCAGTTTGTCTCAGTTTTCAGGCTGCCTGCACTCAGCCTAGAGGCTGCCGTGGCCCTGACACGTGGGAGGAAAGGGACCCTGGACTGAGCAGTGGAAGGTCGGATAACACCTCACACCCACTAGGATGGCTGTGATCAAAAATATGGAAAGCAGGGAATTCTGTGGGAGTCCAGTGGTTACGACTCAGTGCTTTCACCACCAAGGATCGGGATTAATTCCTGGAACTAAGATCCAGCAATGTGGTATAGCCAAAACAAAAACGAACAAAGGAAAACATTGAAAACAACAAGCATTGGTGTGGGTATGGAGACACTAGAGCCCATGTATTGCTGGCAGGAATATAAAACAGTATAGCTGCTATGGAAACAGTTTGGTGGCTGTGCAGTAAGTTACACACAAAATTATCACATGGCTCAGCAATCCCATGCCTAGGTATAATTCCAAGAGAGATGAAGACAGGTGTTCAAAAAAAAGCCTGACCATCACTGTTCACAGCAGCAGTACTCACTGTAGCCAAAAGGGGGAAACAGCCCAACGTCCATAATGAATAAAATGGATGAAGAAAATGTGGTCCATCCACACAATGGACTATTATTCAGCCATGAAAAGGAACAAAGTACTGACACGTGCTTCAACATAGATGAACCTTAAAAACAATAAGGCAAGTGAAATAAGCCGGAAACAAAAGGCCACCTATCTTATGATTCCATTTACATGAAATATCCAGAGTAACCAAATCAATAGAGATAGAAAGGCCTTTCTTGCTCAGTTCCTGTCTGACTCTTTGCAACCCCATGGACTGTAGCCCTGCCACGCTCTGTCCATGAAATTCTCCAGGCAAGAATACTAGAATGGGTAGCCATTCCCTTCTCCAGGGGATCTTCCCGACCCAGTGATTGAACTCTGATCTCTTGCATTGCAGGCAGATTCTTACCTTCTGAGCCACCAGGGAATCCCATAGGGACAGAAAAGCAGATGTTAATTTCCAGAGGACAGGGAGGAGCAGGGAGTGAAGGCTAAAGGGTACAGGGCTTCTTTCTGGGATGATGAAAATGTTCTAGAATTGACTGTGGTGATGGTTGCACAACATTGTGAATGTACTAAGTGCCCTGGGATTGTGCACCTTAAGGTTTTTTTGTTTTTGTTTGCTTTTGTTTTGGTTTTGGTTGTGCTGGATGTCCAGTGCAGCACGTGGCCTCTTCCTTTTAGCACTGGGGCTTTCTCCATGTGCAGCCCACGGGATCTTGTCTAGTTGTGGTGCATGGGCTCAGTTGCCCTGTGGCATGTGGGATCTGAGTTACCCGACCAGGGATTGAACCCATGTCCCCTGCTTTGGAAGGCAGATTCTTAACCATGGACCACCAAGAAAGTCCCTAAAGTGGTTCTATATTATGAATTTTACCTAAAAAAAAAACCAAAACCCAAACCCCTAAGTGTCTGACCAGTGGTGGTCAGCAGGCTAGGCCTGAAGCACCAGGTAACTGGCAGGGAAGGAGAGTAGGTGAGTGAATGTGGTGGGCTAGTCCCACCCTGGAGATTCTGTTGGGACATGGGATGTGCATGCCACTCTTCACTTATTAGACAGATGTCTATGGGACCCACACAATAACAGATGTAGCCGTGGGGCTGAGAGCCTATATCTGCCCCTGCTGGGCCTGCAGCTGGTTCTCTGAACCTCAGGCTTATTATCTGTAGGGTGGGGACAAGAATACTACCTGCCTTCCAGGGTCATAGGAGCATGAAATGGGGCAGGACTTGTATAGGCCAGTGAGCACGTGATCAATGATAGTTGTTGCTCCCCAGTGGATGCCAACCACTCTTCAGGAACCAAGGCAGACGTGGTCCTGGGCACAGGGGGCTTGTGTGATGTCTGGAGGGCTGACACTCAAGCTTGAGGAGGAAAAGAGGGAACAATGGCCCATGGACACCAGATATGCTGGACGTGGGACTCACCCTTCTGCCGACCCTGCCCCAAACCATTGCCATGTCCAGGTAGTTTCTGCATCATTCCTGTCTCTTGTCTTCCTGGTTCCCGTTCAGGTGGGCGATAGGTGCTTCTAGCCAAGCTTAGATCCTATGCATGCCCAGGTCCAAGGAGGCCTAGGAAAATGAGAGCCCTGATGGGGGTTCAGGGGCTGGCCCTTTGGGGAGGAAGTTGCAGGGGAGGGAGCACAGAAGGACCTGATAAGACTGGTCCACGTGTGGCAAGCGTGCATGCTCAGCCACTTCAGTCGTGTCTGACTCTGTGCGACCCTATGGACTGGAGTATGCCAGGATCCTCTTTCTATGGGATTTTCCAAGGCAAGAATACTGGAGTGGGTTGCCAAGCCCTCCTCCAGGAGATCTTCCCGACCCAGGGATCGAAACTGTGGCATCTCCTGAATCTTCTGCATCGCAGGTAATCACTGAGCCAACCAGAAAGCCCTGTCCATATGTGTCCACATGTGCCCAGTTTCTGGGAAGAGGGCATCAGCGATGGAACATTTTGGGAAATAAGAGCTAGAGCCCGAGTTGGGGCAGGCTTGGGGTCCCTGCTGGCCAGCAGTCCCTGGGGAGGAATGTATGGTGGGGGGCAGTCAGTGGTGCAGGGGGTCCCACCTGTTGGACTGGGCCTTCAGGGTCTCAGGATGTCCAGCGGCTCCAGACTCAGTGTCTTTACCTGGACTTGGGTCGGCCCCGTATCACACAGCCGGCTCCCTCCTGGGGATCCCCAGGGTCCTGCGCCCAGGGCTCCAACAGCACAAGGCTGCTCTGGGCTGCAGCTGCTGCCTGCCGTCTGGGGCCCAGCTGTTCCCTGCTGGCCTCAGCCGCCCCGCCTTGCACAACCACCTGGGCGGCTCTGCATCCCAGCTGCTGGCCTCTGAGGCCCAAGAGGGCAGGAAAGTGGGGCAGACCACCACAACCCCCACCAGTGGCTTGCCCTGAATGGAGGCCCTACTCCCCAGCCAGCCAAGAGCCCACAGCTAGCTTTGAGCTGGGGGAGGGGCCTCAAGTCGAGGTCATGCAATCGCAGAGCTTGAATCCACCTGGTTTCCCCGATCCCCGCTCTCCATCAGCAGGAACCCCCTTCGCTTCACATCCTGGGGCCTTGATGAGAAAAGCCCATCACCTGGAGCCCTCTGGTACAGGGGCTGGGGCCACCTGGTCAGTTCCAGGCCTTTACAAACAACTCTGAGGCATGATGTCAGAAGTTGTCCTCTCCTGTTTGCAGTTGGCCGTTTGCAGGCCTGGCTTGAGCAGCCTTGGGGTCACCTGCAGAAGGGACCCATATGCCCCTCACTGTAGGACTGGGAGGACGTGGGAATCAGAGCTCCCTTTACTTAGGGGTGAGGAAGCTGAGTACCAGATGTGCCCATCACTCTGCCGCAAGCCCTGCCCTCCCATGCCTGTGAATGGAGGACTAGTATGATTTTCTGGCCCCAGGCTTGACCCCAGCCCACCCTCCCCACACAGCCCCACCTGGCTGGTGGGCAATCCTGGCTAAAGGACTCTCCTGGATGCCAACCCACAGCTGACCTGGGCTAACTATGGAGTGTCAGGGTCCCCTGGGGTCCCCCTGGGACCAGCCACATTCTAAAGCTGAGGGGAGGAAGGTGATGGGGATGAGAGGGGCTTCCTACACATCTGTGGAGATGGGGCTTCTTGGGGGTGTCACCAGAGTGTCTGCAAAGTGCCAGGGCATGCTCCTCACTATATAGGTGAGAGGGCGCGGGGGAGGTCAGGCTGCCCCAGGCCTGTGGAGAGGGCCAGAGACAGCACCTCCTTAGCTTTCCCAGCTGCTGGCTCTGCTGAGCCCTAATGAGCTCCAGCCAGCTGGTCCCCATCCGAGCAGCCTGCAGGTCCTCAGCGCTGGCTGCAATAGCGGCTGCAGGCCATGTGACCTTCGGCCCTCCCTCCCTCTCACCCTGTGATCCGCACGTGGCCTCTGGGGAGGCAGAAACAAACCCTCAGATCTGCCACTGGGAACCTTTCAGCGCCAGCTACTTCAAAGGGGGCAGCAGGGCGGCGGGGGCGGCGGATGCTTTTCTTAAAGAGCTACACCACTTTTTAATTCAAAGCAGATTCTGGGAACAGCTGTCAAGCCACTGCCTGGGAGGGACGAGGAGGTGAGGAGGAGCAGGAAGGTGGCTTCCCTGTCCTCTCCAAATCCCACTGTGTTTGCTTACAGAACTGGCTAGAGGGCGGGGCGGTGGGGACCATGCTGAGCACTTTCCTCACACCATCTTGCAGAAGCACCATCACCCTCCACCCAGGAGTCAGGATCCACTTCTCAGAGGAGGACACTGAGAGCCAAGCAAGCTCCTGAGTGAAGGGTGTTGATTCTTCTGCCAGCTGGTGGCAGCTTAGAAACAGAACTAATTTCATGAAATTAACAGTGTGATCTCCTTTGCAGGTGTGAGTAGGAGCTGAGATTCTTACCTGTCCAGGTGTCTGCCCGGCCTGGAGGCCACCGAGACCAAATGTGGGGCAGCTCCATGCATGGTGGTCCATGCGTGGGGGTCCCTGACGATCTCACATGCACTCACCAGAGCCCTGTCCCAGGCTTGTCTGCTGGGGGTAAGGGGGCAGATGACGGAAACAGTTGCTCATGGGACTCCACGATGTGAGGTCAGGAGTGGGCAGAAAACGAGAAAACGAGGCAGAGGGCAGCAGGCGGGAAACTGTCAGGGAAGCCCCCCAGCAGGTGACCCCTGGGCATCACCCTTCTGATGGGAGGCAGCTGAGGAAAGGCCTGGAGAATGGGCTGAGCGGGCGGCCGTGAGGTGGAGAGTGCTGAGGGTGGACAGCAGGCCGCCATCAGGAACTTACATTTTTTTTTTCCTTTGGCAGTGGAAAGCCTGAATGATAATACAGATAATCGCCCAGAGAATCTATGTTGGAAAGTAGATTTTAAACTTATTAAATTTAAATTGCAATTTTACTACAATTATGTCTATATATGCTGCTGCTGCTAAGTCACTTCAGTCGTGCCCGACTCTGTGTGACCCCATAGACGGCAGCCCACCAGGCTCCCCCACCCCTGGGATTCTCCAGGCAAGAATACTGGAGTGGGTTGCCATTTCCTTCTCCAATGCATGAAAGAGAAAAGTGAAAGTGAAGTCGCTCAGTCCGTCCGACCGTCAGCGACCCCATGGACTGCAGCCCACCAGGCCCCTCCGTCCATTGGATTTTCCAGGCAAGAGTACTGGGGTGGGGTGCCATTGCCTTCCCCGATGTCTATATATATCTTTATGTATATTTTAAATGCATTCAGCTGGAGTGTAAGCAGAGCGAGGCATGGCTGAGGCTCCCCAGGTCCAGCTCAGAGGAGCCTCAGAAGCCACTTGCTCTGAGAATGAGCCACAACTTTCCCAAAGAGACAGGTGGAAGGAGCTTTAGTCCCCAGGTCAGCCCAGCCAGGGGCTTTTAAACCTTAACCTACAACCTGAAGTTCTAAGAGAACTAGTTTGGGACATTGTCTCTTTGGAAAATACAGCCTTGGTCCCATCAGGGGCACTGGGGAAAATAACCCCTATTACTGCCCCCTCACCCCAGCATTCAGGTGGGTCCTGGGCCAATGTTGAAGGGAGTCTGGGCAGCTTGGCGTGAGGACTCTGGCCTCATCTTCTGACCTGGCTCAGGATTTCGCACAGACACTGAGTGGAATCGCTGCCTGTGATGTTTGCCTGGCTCACCTGCACTGAGCCTCCACCTCCCTGGGTCTAGCTTTACTGATGAAGAATAGAGGCCCAGGCAGCCAGGAGATGTCAAAGCTCTGCTTGGTGCAGGGAGGGGAGCCTGGACCCCAAGCCCTGACCACTGTCTAACCTATATAACATCCAGGACTTTGTGCTCTGGATGTACCGTATGGTGGAGTGGAGCAGAGTTAGACGAGGTTCCAGAGTGAGTCATACAGGCTGCAGAGAAGACAACAAATGAGGGTATGTTCTGTGTTACCTGTTGTGTAAAAAGGAAGGAGAGAATCTGCGTCTGTGTCCACTTAGCTTCTGGTACATGCATATGCTCATCTTTGCAGAAAAACAGGAGGGCTGCTGCAGAACTGGAAGATTACTTCCTATGCGGGTGACAGTCGGAGTGATGAAGAGGGAGTGACCCTTTTCTGGCTATGTGTCATTTTATAACTTTTGAATCAAATAATATTTAACTCAAATAAATGAATATTCTCCATAATCAAAATATTAGAGAATGAAAAAGACCCTAAAATTCAGTAATAAACGATTTTTTGATTCCTTTATTGTATATCAAATCAACATAACCACACAGAAAAAAAGAGAATTCAAATAGCTTTGAACACCATATTGTGAATTTCAGTGTGATATATTCTGAGGACAAAAATAATTACAAAGAGATCTTGAGATTTCCTTAGTAGGTTTGGTTAGTAGCAGGATTGTTATAGTAATTCCAAAGCTATTTGGAGGGCATTTTGGAACAGAGTAAATTAATAAATATGTTGATGCTGCTGAAAAAGGGTTCTTACTGTGGATAAGGGTTTATTTGGTTGTGCCTTTTTTTTTTGTATATTGAAAATGGTTTAATATTTACAAATTCATACAGTTCAGTTCAGTTCAGTAGCTCAGTCGTGTCTGACTCTTTGTGACCCCATGGACCACAGCACGCCAGGCCTCCCTGTTCATCACCAACTCCTGGAGTCCACCCAAACCCATGTCCATTGAGTCGGTGATGCCATCCAACCACCTCATCCTCTGTCATCCCCTTCTGCATCAGGGTCTTTTCAAATGAGTCAGCTCTTCGCATCAGGTGGCCAAAGTATTGGAGTTTCAGCTTCAACATTAGTCCTTCCAATGAACCCTCAGAACTGATCTCCTTTAGGATGGACTGATTGGATCCCCTCGCAGTTCAGGGGACTCTCAAGAATCTTCTTCAACACCACAGTTCAAAAGCATCAATTCTTCTGCGCTCAGCTTTCTTTATAGTCTAACTCTCACATCCATACATGACTACTGAAAAAAACATAGTCTTGACTAGATGGACCTTTATTGGTAAAGTAATGTCTCTGCTTTTTAATATGCCATCCAGGTTGGTCATAACTTTCCTCCAAGGAGCAAGGGTCTTTTAATTTCATGGCTGCAGTCACCATCTGCAGTGATTTTGGAGCTGCCAAAAATAAAATCAGTCACTGTTTCCATTGTTTCCCATCTATTTGCCATGAGGTGATGGGACCAGATGCCATGATCTTGTTTTCTGAATGTTGAGCTTTAAGCCAACTTTTTCATTCTCCTCTTTCACTTTCATCAAGAGGCTCTTTAGTTCTTCTTCACTTTCTGCCATTAGGGTGGTGTCATCTGCATATCTGAGGTTATTGATATTGCTCCCGGCAACCTTGATTCCAAGTTGTGCTTCATCCAGCCCAGCGTTTCTCATGATGTATTCTGCATATTAGTTAAATAAGCAGGGTGACAATATACAGCCTTGACGTACTCCTTTTCCTATTTGGAACCAGTCTGTCATACAGTTTAGCCAAGTATAAATATGGAAGGAGGGAAGAAGAGCAAGACTAAGGGGTGGTGAATTCAGGATGCTAGCTCTGTCTCCTAGGGGGCCTACAAAGCAGAGGCATCCCGGTAGCAAGGAACACGTTCAACTCCAGACCTTGGGTGCTAAATCCCAGTCCCCTCTAACAGGGACTAGGGCTTCCTTGGGAAATGGCATTCAGGGCTGGGGCAGGGACAACCTGGGCAAGCTTAAGACACCTTCTTGTGGCAGAAGGAGGAAGTGCTCAGAGAACAACAGAAACGTCTAAAAGATGCAGGAAAGGTGTGAGTGCTACAGGTGACTGCAGAGTAGCTCGGATTGTTGTATCAATTAAAGATCTCCCAATGTTGTATCATACTTCGGTGGTGAAGTAAGAGTGGCCCTTCTTCAGAAATACATACTGAGGTATTTAGTGGCAAAGGTGTACAATGTCCCCACTTACTCTTCTAAAAGATGCAGGAAAGGTGTGAGTGCTACAGGTGACTGCAGAGTAGCTCGGATTGTTGTATCAATTAAAGATCTCCCAATGTTGTATCATACTTCGGTGGTGAAGTAAGAGTGGCCCTTCTTCAGAAATACATACTGAGGTATTTAGTGGCAAAGGTGTACAATGTCCCCACTTACTCTCAGATGGTTTCAGAAAAAAAAAGATATATATACACACAATGACAGAGAGAGAAAAAAATATACATAGAGAGAAATGATAATGATGAAACAAATGGGCAACATGCAAACAAATGGTGTGTCTCGGAGGTATGCATGCAGGAGTTAGTTTCTGTACTATTCCTGTAACTTCTAAGTTTGAAATAATATGAAAATAAAAAGTCATTGTCCTCCCCTCCCCAAACAAGCGCAGGAGCCACTTTGAACGGAGGGTCTAACTGGTCAAATGTGGATCAAATTTTAGCATCAAAAGAATAACTGAATGAAGAAAAAGAATCCATGCGTTCACATTAACATTTAGGAATTAAAAAAAAATTCTTAATCAGAAAATGCCTGTTAAATATAGAGGGAATGATAAGGTTGCAAGACTGTGATTTTGCTCCATAAATGTAATGATGGATTCAGGCAAGGACTATCAGTTGGTGTTAAAACCACTGGGTCAGTGGTTCTTAGAAAAACATCATATTTGTGCTCTCAAAGAATTACCTCCTGAATAAGAATTACCTTATTCAGTTTACAAGGTACCTGGAACGGGGAGGTTCAATCTTTGCATCCTTACTAATGGGACAAACTGAAACCCTGGAGCTCCTGAGAGGCTGTCATCTACACTGCCTCACTGCCCTGAATGTTTAACTCCAGGAAAAGATCATGCAGGTCCAGCCTGTGGGCTCTAAAATATGTGAATGTCATTAAAAATAGAAACAAAACAAAAAACAGAGGCATTGTGGTTATTATTATTATTATTTTTGGCTGTGCCACACAGCTTGTGGGATCTTAATTCCCTAACCAGGGATCAAATCCATGCCCTCAGCAGTGAAAGTGCAGAGTCCTAACCACTGGACCACCAGGGAATTCCCAGAACTGTGGTAGATTAAAGAAGTGTAAACAGCCCAACAACCAAATGCAATGTGACAACCAGCTATAAAGGACCATTTTGGGACAAGGGAAATTCTAACGTGGACTGTGTTGATATATCATTAGATAATATCATTATATCCGTGGTTGTTGCATGTGGTGATGGGTTATGATTAAACAGGAGAAGGTCCTAGTTCTTAGGAGCAGCTGCTGCAGTATTTGGGGAGAAAGGGCCTAGATATCATCAACTTACTTTCTTTTTTAACAATACTCACTCATTATTTGGCTGTGTCGGGTCTTAGTTGCGTCATTTGGGATCTTTCGTTGTGGCACATGGGCTCCAGAGCATGTAGGCTCAGTGACTGCAGTGCTCAGTAAGTAGCATGTGGGATCTTAGTTTGCTGACCAGGGAGTGAACCTGCGTCCCTTGCATTTCAAGGTGGATTCTTTAACCACTGGCCCACCAGAGAAGTCCCTTGTCAACTTACTTTAAAATATAAATACATATGCACATATTAACAGAGAGAGAAAAAGGCAAACACTGTCATTTCCATAATGGTATCATACAATTGCAGCCTTTGGGGGCCAGCTCTTTTTTATTTTTTTTCGCCACATGATGCAGCATGCAGAATTCCCCAGCCAGGGATAGAATCTACACCCTCTGCAGAGGAAGTGTGGAGTCTTAACCACTGGACCACCAAAAACTTCCAGGACCAGCTCTTTTCACTCAGCGTGACTCACCCAGGTTGCAGTCAGTATTCATTCCCTTGATTTCTGAGCGGTGCTCCGAGGATGGATGTGCCACATTGTTGAAGGACATTAAGTTCACTCCAGCTTTTGACTATTAGATAAAGCTGCTGTGAATATTAATGTACAGATATGTAATTGTTTTTTAAATGGCAAATTTGGAAATAATAAAAGCTACAAAAAGAAGCTGAACTATGAGCACCAAGAAAGGACTCCCCTTTAGGACCTTGCATGCTTCCCAAAGATAATCTTTGACCCCACAGTCATCTCTGTGACCTCTGTTGTGCTCACACTCTCAAGGCTGTAACCAGATCCCCTGTAGGAGGCCTTGAGGCCATGAGGGAAGGTGCCAAGTTGCAGTAAGGAGCTCAGGAAGGCAAGCCCAAGGAGGCAGCCTCCTCGTGGAGCAAATGGAGTTCTAATGGAGGAGTTCTGACTCAGGCTTGTGAGTTTTAATCCGTAGCAAACTTGCCACAAAACAGGTAAGGGTCCTTCCTGCTGTGGTGAGGAGCTGGTATGTCAAGCCTGAATTTTTGCCACTGGCCTGAAATTATCCCTTGTCCCAGGGGAGCCTCTGCTGGGCGTTTCCAGCCTCTGGAGGCTTCTCAAGCTGTGTCCAGCATCAAGAGGTCAGCTCCGGGGCTTGCTTCATGGATGCCTCACAGACTCTGGTCTGTAGTGCTTCATCTTCAAAAGGTCACACCCAGCCAGGCTACTAAGGGAGGCAGGTCTGCTCTGTCTCTCCCATCTCCTAATGCCAGCACCAGGACACAGACCCCATGGAGCATGCGGCACCCTGATCTGCCTGGCGGGCGGCAGCAGCTGGAGAAAGCACATGTGGGGGGACTGCGCATACGTTTGTCTCCCCATCAATAGTCATTCCTCTCACAGATGTTTGCAGAACTCCCGCCCCATGTGAGACTCTGGTCTGCGTGCCTGCCAGTGGATAGCCAGGCAGACAGGGCTGCCCTGAGTGGAGACAGCCAGTAAACAAATGAGCAGGCACGAAAGGTCTGTCCCAGCAGATGGGGCTCTGAGGAAACCCTGCAGTGCTGAAGAGGCCAGGTTGGGGGCAACCAGGGACCTGGCGGCCACAGAACTGCATGGGGGACCCTGGCGGGCTGAAGGGTGGGTCAGAGAGCTTGCAGGCAGTGATCAGAAGTGGCCCCAGGAGTCTGCTCCTTGTGTTTTCAGCTACATATGGATGGTGTGACCCACGCGAGCAGGTGGGAAGGGAGGGGCAGGTCAACTGAAGCTGACTGAGCCAGAAAACTTCTCTGCCTTGTATCCTGTGCGGCTCCTCTCCCCAGAGGGGACTGGCTGATAGTGACCAATGTAGGGGCTGGGTGAGGCACTGAGGTTGCACAGTCAGTCCAATAGGACTGTAAGGCAAACTGTGAAGGGTGGCCCTGGAGCTGTGGCTACCCTGAAGCTTTCCCGTTTTCTCGCATACACATGCTGTTAGTATGAGGCTGCCGGTGAGATGGATGTGTCAGCTACACGAGGGCGCGTTGCAGCACCCACTCCTGAGAGATGGCAGGATCCACATGCCCCTCCTCCCGGTACCTTCCACTGACTTGGGCAGCTGGAATCGGAGGGCAAGTTCTGTCACAGGAAACAGTGAGAGCACGGAGAGTCAGAATGCTCGTCGCAGACTTTCACCGAATCTGCTCTCTGATTTGGAGTTTCTGGCGGGCCCTTCCCCAAAGCTGCTCCCAGACTTTCATACCACTCCTCGGCCGGCAGGCATTCACTCCGGAGAGGTGCGGGAGCCTGGTTTCACCCCTAGGGACCATAGGTGGCAGGAAAGGGGGCAGTGGGACCCAAGACGCGCCGGGGGGATAGGGAGCCCAGGGCACCCCAAGCCCGGACCCAGGGCCACGTGGCCCGGCTGGTGTGACCGCGCTCGGGTGTCGGGCGCGCACTCGGGGTTTGGGCCAGCAAAGCGTCGGGGGCGTGGCCACGCAGGGGCGGACCCGGAGGCGCGCTGGCCCCGCCCCATCCCAGGCCCCGCCCCCGAAGCCGCGAGGCTGTGCGTCCGGCTGTTGCGGATAAAGTTGTTTGACGCCGGGCGGGCGAGCGGCGGGTCACGTGAGCGGAAGATGGCGGCCCCGGCTGGCGGCGGGGGCTCTGCGGTGTCAGTGCTGGCCCCGAACGGGCGGCGCCACACGGTGAAGGTGACGCCGAGCACCGTGCTGCTGCAGGTGCGGCCGCGGGCGGGCGGCAGGCGAGCAAAATGCGGAGACGCGGCGGCGGAGACNTTTTCATTCTCCTCTTTCACTTTCATCAAGAGGCTCTTTAGTTCTTCTTCACTTTCTGCCATTAGGGTGGTGTCATCTGCATATCTGAGGTTATTGATATTGCTCCCGGCAACCTTGATTCCAAGTTGTGCTTCATCCAGCCCAGCGTTTCTCATGATGTATTCTGCATATTAGTTAAATAAGCAGGGTGACAATATACAGCCTTGACGTACTCCTTTTCCTATTTGGAACCAGTCTGTCATACAGTTTAGCCAAGTATAAATATGGAAGGAGGGAAGAAGAGCAAGACTAAGGGGTGGTGAATTCAGGATGCTAGCTCTGTCTCCTAGGGGGCCTACAAAGCAGAGGCATCCCAGTAGCAAGGAACACGTTCAACTCCAGACCTTGGGTGCTAAATCCCAGTCCCCTCTAACAGGGACTAGGGCTTCCTTGGGAAATGGCATTCAGGGCTGGGGCAGGGACAACCTGGGCAAGCTTAAGACACCTTCTTGTGGCAGAAGGAGGAAGTGCTCAGAGAACAACAGAAACGTCTAAAAGATGCAGGAAAGGTGTGAGTGCTACAGGTGACTGCAGAGTAGCTCGGATTGTTGTATCAATTAAAGATCTCCCAATGTTGTATCATACTTCGGTGGTGAAGTAAGAGTGGCCCTTCTTCAGAAATACATACTGAGGTATTTAGTGGCAAAGGTGTACAATGTCCCCACTTACTCTCAGATGGTTTCAGAAAAAAAAAGATATATATACACACAATGACAGAGAGAGAAAAAAATATACATAGAGAGAAATGATAATGATGAAACAAATGGGCAACATGCAAACAAATGGTGTGTCTCGGAGGTATGCATGCAGGAGTTAGTTTCTGTACTATTCCTGTAACTTCTAAGTTTGAAATAATATGAAAATAAAAAGTCATTGTCCTCCCCTCCCCAAACAAGCGCAGGAGCCACTTTGAACGGAGGGTCTAACTGGTCAAATGTGGATCAAATTTTAGCATCAAAAGAATAACTGAATGAAGAAAAAGAATCCATGCGTTCACATTAACATTTAGGAATTAAAAAAAAATTCTTAATCAGAAAATGCCTGTTAAATATAGAGGGAATGATAAGGTTGCAAGACTGTGATTTTGCTCCATAAATGTAATGATGGATTCAGGCAAGGACTATCAGTTGGTGTTAAAACCACTGGGTCAGTGGTTCTTAGAAAAACATCATATTTGTGCTCTCAAAGAATTACCTCCTGAATAAGAATTACCTTATTCAGTTTACAAGGTACCTGGAACGGGGAGGTTCAATCTTTGCATCCTTACTAATGGGACAAACTGAAACCCTGGAGCTCCTGAGAGGCTGTCATCTACACTGCCTCACTGCCCTGAATGTTTAACTCCAGGAAAAGATCATGCAGGTCCAGCCTGTGGGCTCTAAAATATGTGAATGTCATTAAAAATAGAAACAAAACAAAAAACAGAGGCATTGTGGTTATTATTATTATTATTTTTGGCTGTGCCACACAGCTTGTGGGATCTTAATTCCCTAACCAGGGATCAAATCCATGCCCTCAGCAGTGAAAGTGCAGAGTCCTAACCACTGGACCACCAGGGAATTCCCAGAACTGTGGTAGATTAAAGAAGTGTAAACAGCCCAACAACCAAATGCAATGTGACAACCAGCTATAAAGGACCATTTTGGGACAAGGGAAATTCTAACGTGGACTGTGTTGATATATCATTAGATAATATCATTATATCCGTGGTTGTTGCATGTGGTGATGGGTTATGATTAAACAGGAGAAGGTCCTAGTTCTTAGGAGCAGCTGCTGCAGTATTTGGGGAGAAAGGGCCTAGATATCATCAACTTACTTTCTTTTTTAACAATACTCACTCATTATTTGGCTGTGTCGGGTCTTAGTTGCGTCATTTGGGATCTTTCGTTGTGGCACATGGGCTCCAGAGCATGTAGGCTCAGTGACTGCAGTGCTCAGTAAGTAGCATGTGGGATCTTAGTTTGCTGACCAGGGAGTGAACCTGCGTCCCTTGCATTTCAAGGTGGATTCTTTAACCACTGGCCCACCAGAGAAGTCCCTCGTCAACTTACTTTAAAATATAAATACATATGCACATATTAACAGAGAGAGAAAAAGGCAAACACTGTCATTTCCATAATGGTATCATACAATTGCAGCCTTTGGGGGCCAGCTCTTTTTTATTTTTTTTCGCCACATGATGCAGCATGCAGAATTCCCCAGCCAGGGATAGAATCTACACCCTCTGCAGAGGAAGTGTGGAGTCTTAACCACTGGACCACCAAAAAATTCCAGGACCAGCTCTTTTCACTCAGCGTGACTCACCCAGGTTGCAGTCAGTATTCATTCCCTTGATTTCTGAGCGGTGCTCCGAGGATGGATGTGCCACATTGTTGAAGGACATTAAGTTCACTCCAGCTTTTGACTATTAGATAAAGCTGCTGTGAATATTAATGTACAGATATGTAATTGTTTTTTAAATGGCAAATTTGGAAATAAAAAATAAAAGCTACAAAAAGAAGCTGAACTATGAGCACCAAGAAAGGACTCCCCTTTAGGACCTTGCATGCTTCCCAAAGATAATCTTTGACCCCACAGTCATCTCTGTGACCTCTGTTGTGCTCACACTCTCAAGGCTGTAACCAGATCCCCTGTAGGAGGCCTTGAGGCCATGAAGGAAGGTGCCAAGTTGCAGTAAGGAGCTCAGGAAGGCAAGCCCAAGGAGGCAGCCTCCTCGTGGAGCAAATGGAGTTCTAATGGAGGAGTTCTGACTCAGGCTTGTGAGTTTTAATCCGTAGCAAACTTGCCACAAAACAGGTAAGGGTCCTTCCTGCTGTGGTGAGGAGCTGGTATGTCAAGCCTGAATTTTTGCCACTGGCCTGAAATTATCCCTTGTCCCAGGGGAGCCTCTGCTGGGCGTTTCCAGCCTCTGGAGGCTTCTCAAGCTGTGTCCAGCATCAAGAGGTCAGCTCCGGGGCTTGCTTCATGGATGCCTCACAGACTCTGGTCTGTAGTGCTTCATCTTCAAAAGGTCACACCCAGCCAGGCTACTAAGGGAGGCAGGTCTGCTCTGTCTCTCCCATCTCCTAATGCCAGCACCAGGACACAGACCCCATGGAGCATGCGGCACCCTGATCTGCCTGGCGGGCGGCAGCAGCTGGAGAAAGCACATGTGGGGGGACTGCGCATACGTTTGTCTCCCCATCAATAGTCATTCCTCTCACAGATGTTTGCAGAACTCCCGCCCCATGTGAGACTCTGGTCTGCGTGCCTGCCAGTGGATAGCCAGGCAGACAGGGCTGCCCTGAGTGGAGACAGCCAGTAAACAAATGAGCAGGCACGAAAGGTCTGTCCCAGCAGATGGGGCTCTGAGGAAACCCTGCAGTGCTGAAGAGGCCAGGTTGGGGGCAACCAGGGACCTGGCGGCCACAGAACTGCATGGGGGACCCTGGCGGGCTGAAGGGTGGGTCAGAGAGCTTGCAGGCAGTGATCAGAAGTGGCCCCAGGAGTCTGCTCCTTGTGTTTTCAGCTACATATGGATGGTGTGACCCACGCGAGCAGGTGGGAAGGGAGGGGCAGGTCAACTGAAGCTGACTGAGCCAGAAAACTTCTCTGCCTTGTATCCTGTGCGGCTCCTCTCCCCAGAGGGGACTGGCTGATAGTGACCAATGTAGGGGCTGGGTGAGGCACTGAGGTTGCACAGTCAGTCCAATAGGACTGTAAGGCAAACTGTGAAGGGTGGCCCTGGAGCTGTGGCTACCCTGAAGCTTTCCCGTTTTCTCGCATACACATGCTGTTAGTATGAGGCTGCCGGTGAGATGGATGTGTCAGCTACACGAGGGCGCGTTGCAGCACCCACTCCTGAGAGATGGCAGGATCCACATGCCCCTCCTCCCGGTACCTTCCACTGACTTGGGCAGCTGGAATCGGAGGGCAAGTTCTGTCACAGGAAACAGTGAGAGCACGGAGAGTCAGAATGCTCGTCGCAGACTTTCACCGAATCTGCTCTCTGATTTGGAGTTTCTGGCGGGCCCTTCCCCAAAGCTGCTCCCAGACTTTCATACCACTCCTCGGCCGGCAGGCATTCACTCCGGAGAGGTGCGGGAGCCTGGTTTCACCCCTAGGGACCATAGGTGGCAGGAAAGGGGGCAGTGGGACCCAAGACGCGCCGGGGGGATAGGGAGCCCAGGGCACCCCAAGCCCGGACCCAGGGCCACGTGGCCCGGCTGGTGTGACCGCGCTCGGGTGTCGGGCGCGCACTCGGGGTTTGGGCCAGCAAAGCGTCGGGGGCGTGGCCACGCAGGGGCGGACCCGGAGGCGCGCTGGCCCCGCCCCATCCCAGGCCCCGCCCCCGAAGCCGCGAGGCTGTGCGTCCGGCTGTTGCGGATAAAGTTGTTTGACGCCGGGCGGGCGAGCGGCGGGTCACGTGAGCGGAAGATGGCGGCCCCGGCTGGCGGCGGGGGCTCTGCGGTGTCAGTGCTGGCCCCGAACGGGCGGCGCCACACGGTGAAGGTGACGCCGAGCACCGTGCTGCTGCAGGTGCGGCCGCGGGCGGGCGGCAGGCGAGCAAAATGCGGAGACGCGGCGGCGGAGACGTGGCGCCGGCCGCTCTTGCGGTTGCTGCGAAGACCGCGGGGGCGGGGCCGGGAGAGAACCTTGGGGCGGGGCCTGCTGCGGCCAATGAACGGCCTTATGGCGCGGCGGGCCCGCCCTCTTCCGCGTCGGGCTCTGGGCGCATGGGGATGGGGGCTGGCTAGGCTTCTTGAGGGGGTGCCTGGGGTCGCGGCTCCCGCTACCCCCATCCGAGCCCGCGGCGCTTCGAGCCCAACTCCGAGGTTCCCGGCCCCATGTCTCCACTCTAGGGTCACCCTCCGGCTCGGTGCGCTGTGGCGGCGTGTGCTGAGTCACTTGCTGCCCTTAACCCGGCAGCTGACCCATGTCGAACCCGTTATGTTGGAAATGCTTGTTGGGCCCTGTTATGTAGCGGCCGGCGCGGAGACACGGTGGGGAAGGGGGCTGAGCCGATGAATGGCAACTCAGTGTGTGCAGAGCATGATGAAAGAGGGGCTTCTGTCGAGTGGGGAACCCAGGACCTCCTTGAGCTGGGTCTCTTTAGAGTTTGAACATTATTCTCTGGGGGTGGAGGGGCGTCCCTGAGTGTGTAGGAAGATACCTGTGGTGGCCAGTTGTTGAGGGCCTGATGTGGAAGGTCTCGCAGAACTGAGTTGACACAGCAGGCCCAGTGAGGAGAGAATAAGCAGGATTTGCAGGTGAGGTGTGTGGAGCTGCTGAGTGGATGGTCCACCACTTGTATTACAGGCTTTGTCCTGTGGAGCCAATGGCCTCTGCAAGAGGTGGACTCTGTGCCCTCAGCTGCCTCAGTGGCACTTGCCTGGCCCCGCCTGGGGCGACCAGGCCTGACACGGTGGCTCACACCCTCATCTCACCCTTAGGTCCTGGAGGACACGTGCCGTCGGCAGGACTTCAACCCCAACGAGTACGACCTGAAGTGAGTTTGCTCTGGCCAGGCCACGGGCTCCAAATCCATAATCCACCCTTCACTCAGGGCCCTGCTGGGGCTTCGGCCCACGTGGGTTTATTCTCTCACCCCTTGGAGGCCAGAAGCCCCTGATGACAGGGTTGGTGGGGCTGCATCCCCTCCAAAGATCTGGGCGAGTGCCCTGTCTTACCTCTTTCAGCTTTGGGGGACTCAAGGTGCTCCTGGGCTTGTGGTTGCCTCCCTCTTATCTCTGCCTCCCTGATCCTTGTGTGTTTGTGTCTCTCCTGTTCTGTCTCTTATCAGGGCACTTGTCTCTGAACTTAGGGCCTAGCAGATAACCCAGGATGATCTCATCTCGAGATTCTTAATTACATCTGCAAAGGCTCTGTCTCCAAATAGGTTACATTCATGAGTTCTGGGGGGTTTGGCTATGGATTTATCTTTTTAGGGGCCATCATTCCAACCACGGCAGAGGGCTTTGGGCCTTTGGTTATATAGGTTCCTGGTGGGGCTCTGAGGGCAAGAAGAGGTGATCATGGAGAAATGGGAAGAAACCTGCAAACTGCAGGTAGCTTCTGGTGGCCTCAGGCCCTGGAGCTGTGTGCACCAGGCTTCATGTGCAGGCATTTTTCCAAAGAGGGCTTTCACCAGATTCTGGAATCTAGGGCAGTGAAAGAGTCAAAACCCCACACGAGTGGGTGTGGGTTTCTGTCGCATATGGGGAGCTTCCTGCCTTAAGCATATCCTTAGCAGTATGGCTGTTCTCACATCAGGGGTAGACAGGAGCCCGAGGTTTGGGAGACTGCTTTGCTAGACCTGGCTCGCGCTGCCTCTCACGTGGGGCTCTATAGAGGAGGTCTGAGCAGGCATGCCTCCGTGTCATCCCAGATCCCTGCCTCCTGCCCAGCCACGGAGAATCCCAGGGCCTGTACTGGGCCTTCCCCTGGCATCCTGTCACAGAGCTATGTATTCTTTCTTTGCTCTCCCTGAACCTGCCTGAGTTTTCCATGTGGTGCCTGGTTGGACTCTTACAACATGTATTGGTTTTTCTCTTGTTTTCTTTGTATCCACTGACTGTGTAATTTGTTTAAAAACTGCTGCTCCTGCCAAGGAAGACAGCCTCTTGCCCACGTGTGTGTGTGTACTTCATGAGGCCCCTTCCCCTCATTTCCAGGGCTCCGAGTGCCTCCCTTCTCGAGTTTTCTGTAGCTCTGCTGTCCTGTCTTGCATTTAACGTTGAAGTTGTTGTGGCAATTTCTAAAGTGTTGAAGATGGGTATCAAAGTTCTTTCTTTCCTAGGTCTTCCAGACGCCCTTTGCGTGTTCAGAAAACCATTGTTTCCAAAGGCATCTTGGTATTCATGCTGCCGGGTGACCACTTCCTTGTGTATTCAGATCTCATGTTCTTTTGCCAGTGTTGTAGTTCCCCCTCTTCCCCTAAACTTTCATTAAAAATGGAGCTCAGGGTCTGACTTCTGAGAGGCATAAATAAGTTCTTTTAGTCACTCTTCTGGTGATTCATTCTGGCCGCTGTCTGTGTCTTATAAAATCACAACCACACGGCTTCTGTTTTCTGTAACGGGCAAGAGCTTTCCTCACTCCCAAGTGATCTGTAGGGTTAACAGTGGTGGTTTTCCTTTCCATAGCATTTGTGGGAGCAGAGAGGGTCAGGAGAGGGCCCAGGGTCAGGCAGGCGCCAGGACCACCCTCCCTGCCCTCACCCAGGTGAGACAGTGTCAAGGCCTCCAAGTCCCAAGCCCCTTTCTATCCCTCCTCTTGTCAGGTGTGGGTATCTGACTCTCAGTCCACAGACAATATGTGACCTGAGCTGAATATCAGGAGCTGTATAGTGTGGTCCTAGCACTACCTTTGGGTCCCATCTGGGTTTCCTGTTTGTGAAGCAGGCTGATCCCAACCCTGGCCATGCTTCCCAGGAGGGCTGGCTGCCAGTGGAGACCAGCAGGTGTCTCAGAGGCTGCTGGATTCTCTACCTGTCCTCTTGGCCATGGGTATTTCCCTCCTGACTCACCAGTTCACTTTCCTCCCACCAGTTCCTTCCAGGAGCCATCCGTCTTTGGATCCAGGAGCTCTGTACATGAGGGTCAGAGGAGGCTGTGGGCCCACGCAGGCCTCTTCCTCGATCTGTTGGAGGCTCTAAGTTGCCAGGTCCCCAGCTCTAAAACATGCAGGACATGGACAGAGAGACGATGGGCCGCTCCAGGGTTGGAGGACCTGGCTTTGTGAGCCAGGAATGGTGGTCTCAGCCCTTTATCCCCATATTCCAGCCACTGTGAGGGCCTGGCTCTCCTTGGGGATTTTAGGTCAGTCATTCCATTTGTGATTCTCTAAAACCTTTGCCTCTGTCGCTGGTCTTTAGGGTTGTGGCCCTGCTTCCAAGGATAGCAGGAAGCAGGGGGGACGGGAGCAGGTCATTTTGGCCGGAGGCCTGCAGTACAGGGGAGCGGCCGCAGGGGCTGGAGTGCCGCAGCTCCGGGCAGTAGCAACAGGGCTCTGTTCCATTAGAGCTTTTCTGTGCAGAGCAAGGTGCACGCCCTTCAGTCGAGCCCACCTGTGCTTTCATCTTCTCAGTTTGTAGTTGGACTGATCACTGCTTCATGGTCTGAGGGAGCAGGTGCTTGCTTTGCCCCAGAGGTGACCTGTGTTCTCACTGTTCCTGCTCGAATTGTATCAATGCTCACTCTCTTTCCTTCAGAAGACCGGCTAGTGGAGTCAGGGACCCACCCTGTCTTTGCAGGCTCTCAGGCCATCCCTCAGTTCTTGCAGCTTTGCCACCAGGGACTGTGGAAGTGCCGGCCAGACATGGGCGTCTGCTCGTACGCTGCTCCTGGCAGTGCTGGGCTGTGTTCGGGTCAAGGGGCAGCCTGAGGCTTTGATCTGTTTTGCAGGTTTCAGAGGAATGTGCTTGACCTCTCTCTCCAGTGGCGATTCGCCAACCTGCCCAATAACGCCAAGCTGGAGATGGTGCCCATCTCCCGGAGCCGCGAGGGGCCCGAGAACATGGTAGGTAGCTCGGCAGCCGCGCGCCTCCCAGCTCTTCTGTTCGAGCAGATGAGTGGGGTGCGTGGGCTGCGCGTGCGAGGCACTTGTCCCCGTCCTCGGGTGAGACTGGCTTCTCTCGGTCAGGCGACAGCCACTTTTCTATCCCCCAAACTGATGATTGGAAATGAGACTTTTCATTTTTTGTGCTGACTGTGTTTTGGGGTGGGGGTGGTTACTTGTGCTGTGTCCATGTCAGCATGCTGGCAGCATTCACCATAGAATATCGCCAAGAATCTTAGAGCCAGCAGGACTCTCTGTGCGGCGTCCAGTGCAGCCTCAGCTCTGGGATGAGGACACACAGGGTGAGGCGCAGGTTTCCTCTGACCGGGCGCAGTGAGAGCACAGCCTGAGTCTTCTGACCGCAGCTCACTGCTTTCTACCAAATCCGCAGCTTTTGCTTCCTAGGGATTTAGCAAACGGTGAGAATCATGGTGATAGCTGCCCTCTTGTGCTCAGGCAGGTCCTTTAAGAACGAAAGTGCAAATCCTCCCAACACTGCAGGGAAGCAGTTTTCATCCCGTTTGAGAGACGAGGCTAGAGCCTCAAGGGTGTGAGTTTAGAGCCCACCGGATCTCTTTTTCCATTACAGTTGTGGTTCTCAGCCTTTGATGTGGAAGGAACCCTGACTTCCCTAAGGGATTCCTTGGGTGTGGCTGGAGACCCCCTCACGCTCTCCCACAGAGCGGTTTCTCCTTTGTCTTTTATTGGGATTTAATGTAAATAATGGCAACCCACTCCAGTACTCTTGCCTGTAGAATCCCTTGGACAGAGAAGCCTGGTGGGATACAGTCCATGGGGTTGCAGCTTGGACCCGACTGAGCGACGGACACACACAGTGTAAACAAATGTGCCCTGGAGAAGCCCCTTGGCCAGAAGGGCAGGAGTAGCTGTGACCTAGAGAATCACTGCACTGTGGCAATGGGCCGAGCAAGGTCCTCACCTGGGGATTTGAGCTTTAGTGTGTCTGTCACTTGACAGAGGGACCAGAGTATTTATCCCCCTGTGGGTTATAGACTTACGTCTCTATTTTGGGAGATAATTGTTAAAAGCATCTCATAAAACAGTATGCTCACTTATTTAAAAAAAATTCACCAAAGGACCAGACCTGGGCGGGGTCCAGCCAGGACCGTGCTCCTCTTCCTGACCTGGCTCCAACGTCTCACCCCTCAGGTGCGCATTGCTCTGCAGTTAGATGATGGCTCTAGGTTGCAAGACACTTTCTGCTCAGGCCAGTCGCTCTGGGAGCTTCTCTGCCACTTTCCCCAGATCAGGTAAGTGCTAATGAGCAGGTTCTGGGCTGTGCCTTCCTCCGCCATGGGGATGTTGCCACGGTCACTGGGGTTGATCCAGAGCTGCAAGCCGGAGCTGTGCTTTGGCCTCCACCAGCTGCTGCTGGTACCGCCTTCGGCCTACACCAGCAGCTCATCTGTCTTTATGGGTGTCCTGGTGTGATGGCTGGGCCTCACCCTCCTGAAAGAGCTTGTGGGGGACCCAAGAGACCCCCTTCAGTGTGGTGAGCATTGAATAGAGAAGTAGGGTGCTGACAAATGCTGCAGCTATAAAACTCCCTTGTCATGAGAATGGGCTGTATTTAGAGAAAACACTTTAATGACAGTTGCCTCGGGTCGGTTTCTATCTGGTGAGTAATGGTTTAAACTTTGTTTCTGAAAGTGTCAAAATGGTAGTTTTTAAAGTTTTGACTTTTCTTTGTGGACTGGAAGTCTTTGTCCACTATTAAAGGTCTCCAGCCACAGAATGGAAGGGACCATGGAAGGATATAGTGGTTGCTGTGTGGCCTTGGCTAAGTTGTTTGCCCTCTCTGGGCCTCCCAACGGTGATGTGATGATATGAGTTGATGTTTCTCAAGTGCCGAGAACTAGGTTTGACTCTGTGGAAGAGGGGGCTCTGTGTGGGGTCCTCACGGTGACAGGGTGGGGAGGGTGAAAAGGAGAGGCGGAGGGGGCCACGGCAGGCGCTGGAGGAGATGAGGTCCTAGATCCCCGCAGACTCCACACTGCTGATGCCGGAGGTGGTTCCCTGGGTAGGGTGGGGCTCCGCCCACACTGTCCCGAGAACGGGGATAGGTGAGCGTGAGAATTCTGGAGGCTCCTAGTGTTGCGGGCACGGGTGGCTCCTCAGATCACCACCTGGTTACTGACAGCCAGCTGTACCGTGGCCAGAGCCCCAGTGTACTTGGGAGCTCACAGCCAAGGGGCCCAGACATTTGAGTGAGCCTGCCATGAGAGTCCAGTGCAAACAGGAAGGGACAGCAGCTGTCAGGACAGGCCAGAGCTTTGTTCCTTTTCTCAAAGGATGGAGAGGCTGTTGGAACTGGGGAGTTGGATGCCATTAAAAAGGAGAGTTCAGAAATAAGAACTCTCGGAAGCAGATCAGGAAGCCGCAGTAGAAGGTGCCAGGGTCAGACGGCGAGACCCCAGACACACACGCCAGTGTGCCGCACGTCTGGGAGTGCTGGTGCCACTCTGCTGAGGCACCTGAGGGTGAGCTGGTCTAGCTGATCTGCGGCCTGCCCGAGCGCGTTCTTCCCGTGGTAGCAGATGCCTGAGGGCACATGCGGCCATAGAGGCGTGGGAGCAGACCTTGGACCTGGGGTGCAGAATCGCTGCCCTGCCTCCTCCTGGGAGGAGCCACAGAGCCAGTGGCCAGGCACGAGCACAGAGGCCAGAGGACGGGGAGTCCGGACAGGCCAGCCTGCCAGCTCCCGCTGCCTCAACTCTAGAAAGGAAACAGAAGCTCAGGAGGAAGCTGGTGGGAAGCGGCCCTGGAACTGAAGGGCGTGCATTTCCGAGTGACAGGCTGGCTGTGCCTGGGCCAGTGGGGCCCCATCTGGTGGCATCACTGTGACTCGTCAGGAGCTGGGGATGCGGGGATGGTTCCGCCCCCTCAGGGCTGGCGGGCTCGGGCGCGGGCTCTCCGTGGTGGCACCAGGATGGTGGCCGTGCAGTGCCTTCAGAACACTAGGAAATGCATTTGTTCTAGAATTCTGTTTTGGTAGACAGTTGTGGGGATGAGGATGAAACAGAGCCATTTTTATAAACACAGGGTCACACATGCACCACGTGCACTCTCTGAGCAAACTGCCGACGGCTCCGTCCTGAGATTACTCTGGAGGCAGAGTTGCTGGACCCTTAGATGGCACTCGCCAAGGCTTCGTCTCCAGAATCGCAGATCTGGGCCTTTGCTTGGAAGCTGGCATTAGCTAACTGTGAAGCAGGGTTCAGATGTGGGAGGGTGGGTGGCGGGTTTGGCCCCAAAGCCATGGCCAGATGCCCAGTGAACTGGTACGGTCATGCTGGGGCCACTAGAGGGCCCTGCTGCTGGAGTAGGGGGCGGCTGCCTGACAGGTCCAGTGTGGTGAGGGAGCTCCAGCTGGCTTATAGCAGCTCCCCTCACTGGCTGGGTGGGTGGGCGGCTGTGGGAATTCCAAGTCTCCATGTGCCCAAGAGTGGGACAAGCAGGAAGTTAGTTTTTCTCACTTGACACTTTTGGGAAGTGGTAACCGTCCCTGAACGACTGGCGCCGTGCATGGCCGGGAACTGCGGGTCTGAGCTCGGCATCCTAGGTCCACTGTGGGTTGGGCGGTGGGTCCTCTGCTTGGGAATCACGGTGGACAGTGGCCCAGCCCTGATGGCAGCATCTGGGTGTGCCATGTGGGCCGCATGTGTGGGACAAGGAGGTAATTCAGAATTTTCTGGTAGCCACATCAAAGAAAAGTAAAAACAGGGGCAATTAATTTTAGGAATATAATTAACTTGACTCAGTATATCCAAAATATTATCCTCTGAACATGTAATCAACAGGAAAAAGGAGATATTTTACATTCTTTGTTGGTAGGAGGTCTTTGAAATTCGATGTGTCTCACACTTGAAGCTGGCCTCCCTCTGGGCCGGCTGCCCTGTGTGTGCTCAGCACCCGTGCGGACTGGTAGCTGCTACGGAGGACGGCACTGGCTCCACGTGGGCTGGCCGTCCCCCTCTCTGCTTCCCAGGTGTCTGCGGCAGGGAAAGGAATCCCTGGGATTTGGCCAGTCCTCGTCCTTCTTGCTCCATCTGGCGCTAACCTCATCTCTTTATGGGCTGGGTTGCTGAGTGTGGTGGGTGTGAGTCACCTGGCCCCTCAGGACATAGCCTCGCCCACCCTTGGGCCTTCTGGTGGCCTCAGGGGCCCCTCTGAGTGTGCAGGCACGGCTGTTAGTTTGGGTTGGTTTCTGTCCGTTTTGCTTCTTCTTGCATGGGAGTGTTGTGGTGCCAGGCTTGTGTCAGAGGCACCTGAGTCTGTGCCAGCCCCACTTGATCAGGCCCAAACAGGTGACAAAAACAGAAGGGGCTCCAGATAAACTGCCTTGCCCCCCATTCACAGCATCACTTCCCTGGGAGCCCTGCTGGGAGCCCACATCTGTGGTGGGTGAAGACAGCAGGACCTTGGCCTTGCCTGGGCGACCCCCTGGCCCAGCCCCAGGAGTAGGTGTGCTGGCCTTAGATGAAACAAGATCCTCCCCAGCACCACCCCATTGGGCCAGTGGCCCTGCCTGGGCTGGGGGAGCTGAGGGCAGTTCCAAGGGCACAGGGGTCCCCAGGAGGGCCCTGCTAAGTTCCCTCTGAGAATGAGGATCTTCAGCGAGGCCTGTGGCAGGGAGTGGTGGCTTCAGCTCGCCAATGAACTGGAACCTCCTGGTCCGCTGTCCTCGGCTGGACACGAAGAGGCTGCTAATTGGCCAGGAAAGTCTGGAAGCGATCGCGGCTGCCACTCCCCTCAGCGTGTTTAGGGGCCTCCTCTCAGATCCCACATGCGGGAACCCGATCCCTCTGGAGGAGCCGACATCAAAGCCGGGCTGCTGTTTGATGTCCAGAGGCCTCTGAGGACAGCAGGCAGGCAGGCCGGCCTTCCCGGGTGCTGCCGTGCTCTCGTCCCTGTTTGTGATTTGTGGTTCCTGGGCTGCCCTCAGGTGCCGCGGGCGAGGATTTTAGAGGCAGGACGCGTGACCGGAGCCCCCAGGAGCAGAGAGGGCTCTGCTGTCTTGCGATGGGCAGTCAGCCAGCTTTCTGAGCCTGGGCAGCTGCTGTCTCTGTTGCCGTTGAAAGGAGCAGGACCCCGTGTCTCCCCCTCCTTCTTCCTCTCTGGGCCTGGGATCTTGTTTGCTGGAGTATCTTCCCTCACTCCTCTGTTTTGGCGTCAGGATGAAGAGCGTGTGGGCCTGGCAAGGGCTGACTCTGGCACTTTGGGGTCTTGTGTTTTCCTGAGGCCTGGCCCTGTAAAACGTGAAAGCAAACGAGAGATGGGAGAAAACGTGCTGAACCCGCCCAGCGGACATGGGTCCTCTGTCATGGGTCTGGGGTGGCCCAGGCAGTGTTCCGGTGTCCATATGTTTACCAGCTCAGCACCTGTGTCATCCCGTCCCAGCCACTTCTGTGCTTGAGCCCTGGGGCCCGGCTGGGGCTGAGCTGCATGGCCTGAGGGGGCTTCAGGTCTCCTGCTTGTTGCACATCACCCTTCCTGGAGGAGAGGGACAGGCCTGAGGCACTGCTGGTGGGTCTGGGATGGGCCTTTATTTGGGGGCTGGTTCTATGGTTATGTGTCAGGAAATGCAGAGATGAAGAAAAGAACTTGATTTGGTTGTCGCAAGCCTGCCACCAGCAGTTTAACCATCCAAAGCCAGGGCTTGGCCACTGTGTGCTTAAAACCTCGATGGCCGTCGAGGTACAGGCTGGTGCAAGTGGTGTGGACTGTCCTGAGAGCATGTGCCTGACGGTGCACCTGCATGCCCTCCACCCCGCAGCGTGCCCAGCTGTGCTTCCCTAGGGCCCTCCCCTCCCATCTTGGGGTCTGCTTTACAGGTGGCCGGGCCTGTTGCCCGCCTCCCTGTTAGTCCTGGGGCTGCCCCACTCTCCTTGGAGTCCACGTGATAGGTCCATGCCACCTTGGAGTCCGCGTGATAGGTCCATGCCACCTTGGAGTCCGCGTGATAGGTCCATGCCACCTTGGAGTCCGCGTGATAGGTCCATGCCACCTTGGAGTCCGCGTGATAGACCCATGCCACCTTGGAGTCCGCGTGATAGACCCATGCCAAGTGACCTGGTGTTTCTGGTGGCAGCAGCCCACTCGGGACAGGTTCAGATAAAAGCTCAGATCCCGGTCTCCCAGGACTTGTCGTCACCGGCCGTGGGGACAGTTGCCAGAGACGCGAGGCACATCCGGGAGGTGACTGGTGCTGCCTATCCCCCTGTGCCGTGTCCTCTCTTTGCTCTGAGCCCAGAGGCTGGGGGGGGGTGGGAGACTCCGCCAGGCTGATGGCCAGCTGTGGGGCGGCCAGGGTGGGCGGGTCCGCATGGCGCTGGCCAGGGTGCCGTCCTGAGGGCAGCAGCGTCCCCGGGCAGTGGCCGCCTTTGATGCTTTCTTCACTCTCCTCACAGGGAGTGTCTGGAGCGGCCTTGTGAGGCCAGCCCGGTCTGCGTGTACATGAGGGATGAGGTAGGTGAGCTGCGGACCCGCCCGCCTGGCCCGCACCCCGCCGCCCACTCCTAGCTGCCACACAGGCCCAGCCCCACTTTCCAATCTGGAAAATTCACTCCCTCAGACCTGCTTTCAAAGCAGCGACGGGCAGACTTGGGCCCTGAAAGCATGATGTGTTTCATGGAAAAAAGGCAGGACGCCGGCTCCACTGGAACCGACCGCGGGCCGCCCGGGCTGCTCCCAAACCTCCCTCAGAGCCCTGTTTGTTTTCTCAGCTTCTCTCAAAGCCCAAGAGTCACAAAAGTGGTTTCATTTTAATAAATATTTGCTTTGCTCCCTGTTTTGATCTTTTTCAAAACCAAGTGTGGCGTGGTGCAGGCTTGGCCTGGCACCGAGGCCCTGCCTGTCCCCGCCCGCCCGCCCGTCCGGGGAGGGGGACCCTCCTGGCGCTCAGTGCCCTGGCTCACAGGGGCTTTTTGTTTCAACCCTGGCCAAGTGCCCTTTCCTGGCCCGGGGTGGCCACTGTCCCCGAGGGGCCTCTGGTATGGATGGGCCACACCCGCCTGTTTATCCCAGCTTGAGGTTCCTGATCCAGGGCTCAGCAGGGTGAGGGTTCCAGGGCTATGAGGGGGAGGGACCTGAGGGGTGACATCTTCTTCTGCAGGAGAGAGACCACTGGGCCTTGGGCACCTGGGCCCGGATTGAGGCCATCATGGTCAGTCCCGGCCCTCAGGGGGTTCGTCAGCTGGCCAGATGTGGCTAACCCAGGCCTGAGCCCTGCCCACCCAGACCTCGGATGGGGTGGGGTTGGGGAGACAGACATGGATGAGCAGACAAATGCTCAGGTGTAGNCGTCCGTGACGGGGGACCCTCCTGGCGCTCAGTGCCCTGGCTCACAGGGGCTTTTTGTTTCAACCCTGGCCAAGTGCCCTTTCCTGGCCCGGGGTGGCCACTGTCCCCGAGGGGCCTCTGGTATGGATGGGCCACACCCGCCTGTTTATCCCAGCTTGAGGTTCCTGATCCAGGGCTCAGCAGGGTGAGGGTTCCAGGGCTATGAGGGGGAGGGACCTGAGGGGTGACATCTTCTTCTGCAGGAGAGAGACCACTGGGCCTTGGGCACCTGGGCCCGGATTGAGGCCATCATGGTCAGTCCCGGCCCTCAGGGGGTTCGTCAGCTGGCCAGATGTGGCTAACCCAGGCCTGAGCCCTGCCCACCCAGACCTCGGATGGGGTGGGGTTGGGGAGACAGACATGGATGAGCAGACAAATGCTCAGGTGTAGATTGGGGTGCAGGGGCTGGACCCAGGCCTTTTGGGTGCTGGGGCTGGCAAGACGACTCCACAGTGCTGGTGACATAGTGCCCAGGTTGGGGGAGGCAGCATGTGGCGCGCTGAGCGGATGGGGAGCTTCATCAACACGGGTTCAGCAGGGTGTCCTGTCCCCCCTCACAGGTGACCGGCAGAGCCGCCTTGCAGAGCACAACGCTGCAGTCACTGGGCCTTACTGGGGGCAGTGCGATCATCAGGTGAGGCATGTCTTTGAGTCTGGTTTAGAAAACGGGCATCTCACAGGAGAGGCAACAGGAAACATGGGGATGCCCAGGCCCTCGCCGGTGGCTTCTCCTGCCTGCGGCCTGGGGGGCTGGGCACCCTAGGGTGCAGCATCAGGTGAGGGATCTGCCTTTGGCAGGGTTGGCATGGTGACCCTGTGCATGTTCCTTCCCCCAGGAGGTGAGGTGGGTCGGGAAGGGCTGTGGGGTGCTTTCGGGGTTCAGTTTGGTAGTCATCAGAGGCTAGGGGGCAGGACCGTGAGACCCAGGGCTCCACGTGTGGAGTTTCACTTGCTTTCTGGGCCTCTCCACTCAGGTTTTCCATGAAGCGATGTGACTCTGCCAGCAAACAGGAGCCTGGGGCCTCCTGGAGCAAAAGCCCAGGAAGCCCAACACCCTCCATGTCGGCTGACCAGGCAGCCAGCAGCCCTCTGCTCCCACTGAATTCGGCGGGGCTTAGCCAGGGCGATGTGAGCCGTCAGGATGAGGCAGTGAGCCCAGGCGCCAGCTGCGTGGACGGCTTAGGCCCAAAACCAGCGGATGCTCAGGCGAAACAGATCTCGAAGGAGCCCCCACCTGCCCCTTTTGTTCCTTTCTCTGGTGGGGGACAGCGACTGGGGGGCCCCTCCGGGTCTGCAAGGCCTCTGCTGTCATCTTCAGCCAAACTGCCAAAGTCTTTCTCCAGCCCTGCAGGCCCCTCCAAGCCGAAGAAGTCAAGGCCTGGCCAAGAACCCCAGCCAGAGCCGGAGCCGGTAAGGGGTGAGCTGGGCTGGGCACTGGGCATTTTTCCTGACAGCACCTGACCTCGTGGCTGGTCAGCCTAGGGTACAGCAGGGTCACTTGGGTACGTTTTCATCTTCTCAGGGAAGTGATGTTTTGGCTTTGTTTTGCTTGAAATTAACTTTCTTGAGGCACCATTTTAGATATACTGATGATGGATTTTGATAAACCCGTGTGTCCCTGTGGCCGTGTCAGAGTTGACAGAGCCATCCTTCTAGAGACTCAGAGCTGGCACCTTGCTTTCTGCTGGGCTGGTGGGCTTGGCTGGCACTGATGCGAAGGTGGTTTGGCCTTGATTGTGGCACGCCACCTGTACTCCTCAGCCAGGCGTTTGCCAGCTCACTCGTTGTGTTCCATCACTGGCCAGCAGAGGGTGAGTTTGCTCACTCTTCACAAACGTTGTGGCCTTGTGGTCGGGCCTTGGACATCTCTTCTGGACATTTCTGGGAAGTTCCTGGTGGCCACCTGAGCCACGGTGGGGAGGAGGGTGCACGGCACTCTCTGAGCTCGGTTGGAAGGGCCTAGGCTCTGGGTTGCCTCCGTGACGCCATTTTCCTGTCTGACCAACTCTGTTGAGGTGTTGGGTTGGCCCAAAAGCTCATTCGGGTTCTTCTGTAAGATATTATGGGAAAACCAGAACGAAGTTTTGGCCAACCCAGTACAGCTTACTGCATAGACACCTGCCATCAGGGCAGCATAGGGCTTTTGTAGATGTTGAGGCTGTCTGTGGGCACCTTTGAGCTGTCATGAGTCTCACACCCTCCCCTGCAGTGAGGCCCACTCCCATCTTTTGCTCTGACCACACACAGACATGCACAGTGGCCGGGACCCTGCATCTTGGATTATGCTGAGCACGGGGACCCCCAGGTGGCCAACACTTCTGCAGAAGTCATGCATTTGGCCAGTGTCTGCTTCCCCACTGTCTGATGGTGCCAGCCTCCAAGGCCATCTCTGGTCTTCTGTAGGTCAGGCCAGCCCTGCCCTGGTCAGTTGCGGCCTTGGCAGAACTCCTAAGAGGGAGGACAGGCGTGACTTCTGTTGGATCAGGTGCTAGAGCTGGGTGCTGATGCAGGACTTTCCCCTCGGAGTGCCTCCGGGACTTTGTCCAGTAGGGCTTTCATGAATCGCAGGGCAAAGCTCCCGTGGGCTTGTGTCCCTCTGAGTGACTGTTCCCTCAGCAGTGCTCATAGACCCTGTTTTCAGGAATGGCATGTTGTAGATTTCTTAGTGTCTTGGGTTCCTGGGCACCGAGGAATGTCGTGCCCTGGGACTGTCCTGGGCACCTGCCTCCTGGGCTTGGCCCCTGAGGAGGCTGTGTGCGTTCATCCAGAGTCCAGCTTAGGCCTCTGGCTTGTGCCTGGAGAGGGTCTTTCCTAATGGAGGCCTTATGGTGGCGCCAGCTGGGCGGCAGGTTCTCACCTCTGGAGCCCTGAGGTTGCACAGGTGCATGTGGGCATTCTCTGAGACACTGCTGCACCTTCGGAGTGGGGCCCCCGGGTTCTCCACCCTCCTCTCCCCTTCCTTCCAGCCAGAGTGACTCCGTGTGCCCACACTCCACTCAGGGTCCACTTGAGGTTTCATGTGATGAGAAGGATGCCGCTGCCAAAAGAAACTGCTCTTTACAAATCACCTTTCCAGGTGATGGAGAGCCATTGCAGGATTCCCTGCCTGGACTGGGAGCTTCTGGAGTGAGGGTGGTGAGGCTCCACCTGGGCGGTAGGATGCTCACCTGCTTTCCTGGTTCTAGCAGTTTCTCAGTGTCAGTTGGAGTCTGCAAATAATGTCAGTTTTCTCTTTTTCTTTGATGTCCTTCTTCCATTTTTTTTGCTTGTCATATAGCAGTGATTGGGTTTCTGGTGTCTGTTGAATAGCAAATTTAGTGAGCATTCTTGTCTTGACCTTGATCTTACAGGGAGTAACCTTAGTTTATCTGTGAAGTATGCTGAAGACAGTGAAAAGTCTTTTATCAAATCGAGGGTTTCTATTTCTAATTCTCTGAGGATTTTTCTTTATCATCAACGTGGTTATTTTATGAACGGCTTTTCCTGAATTGAGGTAACTCCACACCTTATATCTGCTTCAGTTCATTTGCATGATGTGGGTTTGGGTAGATTTCCCCCATCAAGCCATCCTTGCATTCCAGGGCAGTTCCAGTGATGTGTTACTGCTGGAGCCTGCGTGCACCCTGTCTCTTCTAGAGCCCCCTCCTCACTCTTGCTCCAGGTCACACACCAGAGGATAGTGGAAAAGTAGGGGCACCCATGCCTGTGTGTTGTGGGGAGGTGGGGCAGCTCGGCCATGAAACAGAGCCCGAGTCCCTGTAGAGGAGCAGGTGTCGGAGATCTCTTCCTGCTCCCTGAGTCTCCGTTTGCGTGTTCTTGCTGAAATGGATGGTGGTGGGAGGGGGGTGTTGGAGGTGGGGTGGGGACTGAGCCAGTCCCAAGCCCCATGAATGGCCATCCTAGGGAGTTGGTGGTGGCACCCTGGCCTTTTAGGGACCCCACTGGCTTCTACACGGATGTTTGGGCTGCATTAGATGGTAGTATGAAGCCCCCAGTCTCATCACCTGGGCCCAGAATTAGAGGTTGAGTGCAGAGCCTTGTGGTTGGGGTGAACCAGGCCTGACTCCCTTCAGGCCTGCCCTTTGGGAGAGGGGTCCTTGAGTTTGGGGGCCAGAATGCTAGAACTGGGGCTGGCTGTCTCCTCCTCCCAACCTAAAGCCTGTGGCACTCTGCATCTCTTGGGAACCCGCTGACACCCGTGGCTGTGTGGGGAGTGGCTTGGGCTGGTGCCGGCCTGGTAGGCTGTCAGGCGCAGGCTCCTAGTGCATCCCCGAGTGCTGACCCCAGGGGCCCCAGGAAGGAGGGGTCCCGGGGAGGGTCCGCCTGGCCGCCAGCAGTGCGTGTCTTTGATCTGGGAGCCCCAGCAGCTGGTTGATTGTGGAGCGTCCCCCGCCTGCCCGCCTGCCTCGCGCCTCCTGTCACACTGACAGCCGCGCACCCGGAGGCCCGGCTGGCCACATGGTGTCTGCTTTGTGTCCCCTCGAGTCCTGGGGGAGGGGAGAAGGGAACAAAACAGAACTTTTGGGGGAACTTCAAAGGTACATTTTAGTAATCAAGAAGAGTTTCCAAGTTTCCCATTAATGTTTTGCCTGTGTGTGGTTTTGGATTTGAATGAAGAGTCAGAAGAGACAGGATGAAATACAGGCAGGTCCTCGGCTGAGGCCCAGGATGGTTTACAGACCCGGGCGGCTCCTGCCTTTGATGTCAGAACATTAATTATTAGAAGGTAGTTTTACTGGCCGTCAGAACCGGGTGCGGGGAGAGGTTGGGGCTGCCCGGCGGCCCCTGGCCTGTCCTTTGAAGTCCTTCCGCTGGCCCGGGAGCCTGCCCCGCAGCTCTTTGTGCTGCTGGGCCATGCTCCCAGCAGGCGTCCCCCCACGCAGCTGGCACAGGGGTTCGTGATCAAAGGCCCCGACCCCCTAGGCAGGGCTGGCCGGCCACAGTCTCCCCTGCCTGTCCCCCACCCTCCGGGGGGTGGTCTCTTCCCTTGGAGACGTGGTCCTGCGGACTTGCTCCCCGCACCTTGCACCCACACCTCGGGGCAGGTGTCAGGTTCACCTCTGGCTGTCCCCGGTTACTGGAAGGTTTAGAACACACTGGACTTGGGGGACCCTGGCCAGGACCTGGGGGCTGGGGTGGACTGGGACCAGCGCCCCTTGCTGCCTTGCCTCCCTCCTTCTCTTGGTCTGGGGTGTCTGTCCATGACAGCCCCCAAGAGCACAGCTCACTGTCCCCTGTGTGTGAACCCAGGGTAGGGTATGAGCTGTCTCTGATCTGCTGGTGATTGTGGATACCCGCGGGCGCCAGCCTTGGCCTTAATTGGGATGTCCTCTGAGGGTTTTTGGCAGATAGGTCAGCCACTTTGAAGGCCCCAGCTGAGTCTCAAGGCGGTTTCAGAAGCCTGGTGACCGGCAGGTGCCCTCCAGCTGTCCCTGTGCTGTGTCAGCCGTGACTGGACTCGGAGGAGAGACAGACGCCCAGCCTGCGGAGCCATGATGGAGAACAGGCGGGCAGGGCACCTCAGCCACTGGCACGTCTTTTGGTACCCAGAGCTGCCCGCAGGGCCAGGAGGCCTGGTTGGCGGGCCCCCATCCTGAATGGGCCCCGGGGGCTCCCTGTGTGGGATTGCTCCTGGCCCTGGTTCCTGCGGACTTGCTCCCCGCACCTTGCACCCACACCTCGGGGCAGGTGTCAGGTTCACCTCTGGCTGTCCCCGGTTACTGGAAGGTTTAGAACACACTGGACTTGGGGGACCCTGGCCAGGACCTGGGGGCTGGGGTGGACTGGGACCAGCGCCCCTTGCTGCCTTGCCTCCCTCCTTCTCTTGGTCTGGGGTGTCTGTCCATGACAGCCCCCAAGAGCACAGCTCACTGTCCCCTGTGTGTGAACCCAGGGTAGGGTATGAGCTGTCTCTGATCTGCTGGTGATTGTGGATACCCGCGGGCGCCAGCCTTGGCCTTAATTGGGATGTCCTCTGAGGGTTTTTGGCAGATAGGTCAGCCACTTTGAAGGCCCCAGCTGAGTCTCAAGGCGGTTTCAGAAGCCTGGTGACCGGCAGGTGCCCTCCAGCTGTCCCTGTGCTGTGTCAGCCGTGACTGGACTCGGAGGAGAGACAGACGCCCAGCCTGCGGAGCCATGATGGAGAACAGGCGGGCAGGGCACCTCAGCCACTGGCACGTCTTTTGGTACCCAGAGCTGCCCGCAGGGCCAGGAGGCCTGGTTGGCGGGCCCCCATCCTGAATGGGCCCCGGGGGCTCCCTGTGTGGGATTGCTCCTGGCCCTGGTCCACTGTGCGCATCCACCCCCGGGCCTGCTGGTCTGGAACACGCGTCTTCCCCTGTGGATGAGGAGAGCACTCCACGCCCCGCGTCTGCTTATTTCAGTCCTTTGGGGGTCCATGCACGGAGAGATGTCAGCTTCAAACTGCCCGTGTCGCTGCTGCAGCCCAGCGTTTCTCTTGTAAAGATCTGCTGTTTTTTTCCTGCTCGGAAGGTGGGCAGAGTCAGGTGTGGATCTTGGCCCTGGGCTGGGGCAGACCTGGTTTCAGCCTGTGTCATGATGGGCCCAGCGGGTGAGGGGCTCAGGTTCAGTGTGGCCTCGCCGGTCAGGCCTGGCCTCGCATTGGCACAGCGCACGCTCCGGAGGGCGGCCGGCTCTGAGAGTGACGGAGGCTTGGCCCACGTCCCTCCCGCGTAGTGATTCATTTCAGCTCCAAGCCTCAAGGGGAAACGCTCCACATTCCCTGTTACCAAAAAGCATTGTCAGAGGACAGTCTGGGCAAGAGGGAGGCAGGAGGGCGGGAGGGACGCAAGAGCCCTCACAGAGAAGCTGGAAAATCTGGGGTTGAGGTCACCTCCAAATAGTTTTTGCATTTTTTCTCCTTGTGTCATCACGTCCTGGAAAATTACTGTCAAGAAAATGAAACCTCAGCGGGCAGTGAGGCCACTTCTGACACGAAGGGACCCTCGTGTGCCCAAGTGGGTCCTCAGCCACTTGTGCAGCGGCCACTGGAGCATGTCCACCAGCTGTCCGGGGACACCGTGGGCCCAGATCTTGGCCCAGCGCCCTATCCCCTCCAGGCCCGCCCCTGGCTGTGCCTGTGACCTTGCTGACCTGGAGTGGTGCTGACAGTGGGCGGTGCCCTCATTCCTCCCCTTGGGTCTCCCTCGCAGGGTCTGTCCCCCTGTGGCGGCAGCTCTTTCTAAAGGCGCAGGTGGCTGTCACAGCTGGTGGCTGGTTCCCAAGTCCCCATGGCCGAGTGGCCCAGGCGTCAGCCCAGTGTCTTTCCAACCTCAGGTCATTGCTTGGGGCCTCCTCTGAACGTCACCCACAGAGGGTGCTCCTGTCACCCCACCTCCGGAGGGTCTCTTCCCTCCCTAGGTGCCGTTTGTTTCCCTCACCAGTTTCATCCAGTTCGCAGACCCCCTGACTCATCCACTCTTGCCATCTGCCTTCCTCTTTTCTGGTTTTCTGGGTGTTGTCTCCAACTTTGGTGGAGGCCAGGACAAGGGCGTCTTTGCCAGGGTCACGTGTTTGCAGGACATGAGGGACCCCCGCGGGGTGTTTCACCAGCAGAGCTCGGTCCCTTAAGGCCCTACCCTTGGAGCCTGCAGACACTCACTGTGCCTCCCCTCAGGATGGTGCCTGTTTGCTCGTGTGTCAGGGGCAGTCGTATAGACCCCCACCTCGCAACTCCATGGACTCAGGCCCCAGGCCCTGGCTGCTGCCTCATCATTCTACTCTCTTCTCGCTGACAGATGCCCACAGCGTTGAGGCCATCAGGGAAGAGACCAGCTCCTCTGGCATTCCAGGGGTTAAGGGGTAAGGGAGTCAGAACCAGTCTCTGCCCTGAATACTGACAGCCTTCAGGAGCTGGACTCTGAGCCAATGATGGAAAACTTGCAGTTTTGCCAAGATGACCCAGGCCTGCTGCCATTGGGTTCTTGGTGGAGGCGCATCCTCTGAGCGGCTCCCGCAGGCTCTTAAAGAGTAGACCTGAGTTCTGGGCTGTGAAGACAAGCTGTCAGGCGTGCTGAGGAGGTTCCAGGCCTGCCACCCACAGGGGGTGGTCTCATCTCAGAGCTCCATCCTGGAACCGGGGGCTCTGGCCCTTGACCAGCGCACAGGAGCCCGGTCTCCGTGGTGAGGGTGCCAAGGCCCTCTGACAGTGGGCATTGTGTGCCTTTCTTTTTCCTCCCCTAATGGCCTCATCCTAGGCCTCTAGTCTCTATCCAAAAACATCTCCATAAATCCGTCTGGGATGGGAGCTGTGTGCATAATAACTGCCCATGACCAAGGAACGGCGGGTGAAGGAGCAGCAAATGAGGGCCAGATTGCCGGCAGAGCATCCGAAGTGAGCGGGGCCAAGGCTTGGCCTCCCCCGGTGCCGTGCCTATTGCACTTCCTCCCACGTGGAGCTGTCAGGCCCTCTTCTCCTTTCCTGGTCTCTTTCCTCTTTGCAGTGGAAATACCTCCACTGGGCAGGATGTGTGGGGGTGTTTGAGGCCCCCTGGCTTCTCCCTTGGTCATCTGGTAGGACACGGTGATGCGTCCTACCAACCAGCCATGGAAATCCACTCTTCTCGTGGGACAGGGCCCTCCTGGGGCCAGGTCAGGGCGGCAGCTCTGGGACTTGGGTGGTCTGGACTCTGATGGGCGGCATCAGACCCCTGGCTCCTCTGCCCAGGAGCAGGGAATTTCCCCAAGGCGCAGACGATGCGGGCGGGTCAGAGTCGTTTCGAGGTGGCTCTCTCCCGGCCTTCTGGCTCCCATGTGGGACCCTGGCTCCAGGCTGCTGTTGGACAGAAAGACAGGCTTCTAGAGCAGAGCTGAGGCGTGCGTGGGAGGAGGGGCATGAATTGAGGGTGGATCCAACACTGAGAGAGATTTTTGTCAGTTTACTGTCTGACTGAAGGTCAGTGGCCATTGAGCAGCATGAAGCCAAAGGCTGATGTCGCCTACGTCCTTGTTCTGAAAGTTGTGGGAGGGCTGTGGAAAGTGCTAGTGGCCCGCGGTCCTCCAGGTCACCCCTGGGCTGTGCACTGGAAGCACCACGGACGAGGAGGCCAGAGTGGCCCCATGCTCTCAGGGTCAGGCTTCACCAGCGTGTCCCCCGGAGATCAGGGGCACTTCTGGACGGTCAGGCTCAGCTCCAGGCCACAGACCACAAGTCACCCGATGGCTGGATTCTCAGGGTAACTCACTCGTGTGCCCACACGGGGCCCTCTGAGGGCAGGACTGGGGCAGGGTGGCCTGTGGGCTCTGTGCTTGCGCGTCCAGGGGCCTGGCACTCACGGACACTGCGGTGCCCAGCTCAGGCACATCCCTGTCTGCCCTCCCCCTCCCCCAGGAGCCCAGGCGAGTGCTCGGCCCTTCTGGAATGCAGGCGCCGTGGCTGTGGGGGGCAGCCTGGCGCCTGGCATCTTGTTATAAAAAGCTCGGCGTGGACTGCCTGTGGGCTGCAGGAGGGTTGTGGCTTTGAGGGGGCAACCCCCAGGGGCCTTGGTCAGCCACCTACCGACCCCACTGCCTGAGCCTCAGCCAGTCTTTCCTAGCCACCCTGCCACCAGTGCCCGGAGATCAGAAGGGCTTCATGGCGAGAGCCCACCGCCCCTTGTTACGAGGCGTGACGCAGCTGTGCGCTCAGGAATGGCAGAGACCTGCCGGCCTGGGCAGTCAGGGCCTCGGGGGTGGCTGGAGGAGCAGCCCTGAGCTACCTGGCAGGTGCACTGGCCAGCCCCAGGACGGTGAGTCTGACCTTCAGAGCCAGCAGGGCTGGGGTCGGGCC
This sequence comes from Oreotragus oreotragus, assembly GCA_006410675.1. Classification (NCBI taxonomy): domain Eukaryota; kingdom Metazoa; phylum Chordata; class Mammalia; order Artiodactyla; family Bovidae; genus Oreotragus; species Oreotragus oreotragus. The sequence continues at coordinate 117,947 of SJYX01002715.1, read as the reverse complement.
AGAGTGCAGGAAGGGACGATGAGAGAAGCCTGGCGCTGGGTTTCGAAGGCAGAGGGTGGGATTCCTGTGCAAGGCTGGGGCGTTGAGGAGAGGGCAGGCAGGAGCAGGAGGCAAGAGAGGCCTCACCCCAGACGTTTGTGGACGGTCCGTGCAAGGGAGGGCAGGACCTGGCGTGGGCCCCTCGGGACACCTCCGTCTGGCCGGGCTCCATAGGCAGCCTCAGCACCGCGAAGGTGTCTTCCCCACCCCTGTCATCAGTTGGGCCACACCCGGAGGCACTGCAAGCAGAGTGAGCTCTGCTTTGTAATTTCCATCGCCGTTGGCTGCCAATTAAGAGAGAGGCTGTCCCTTCCTGTGTCCCCACGGTGGGCAGAGGGAGGGGCTGACTGCTCCTCCAGGGAGGGGAGGTGGGGTCAGTCTAGCCACGGGGCCAGCGGCTGGCAGGTTTTTGCCAAACCTCTAATTTAGGGGCTGTTGCTTGTCCTGCCCCTCCCGTGGAATCCCTGACGTGGCCCTGACCAGGGTACTGCTCCCCAGTTTTGTTTCCCACTTTGGGAGACTGTGATAACAGGTGGCTTCCTGGGGCTTGTGGGGAGCCCCTGTGAAGACAGGATGTGAACAGAGATTCTGCCGTTCATTCACTGTGCAAGTCCCCCCAGTAGTCAGGGTGCCCTCTGACCTGGCTGCGCTGAGACCCTTGGGCCCTGTGCCTTCTTGGTGAGGGTCTCGGCATCGTCACTGCTGCGCGGGTGGGCCTGGGGGAGGGGCCCTGGTCCTGGAGAGGCTCCTGTGCCCCACGCCCCACCCTGGAGCCTGGCCATGGGCTGACAGGTGGGGCCGGCAGCACAGGGCTCAGCTGGGGTCTGCATGGCCAGCCCAGCCCCTTGGGGTGGGGAGCCTGGGCCCCTCCTGGGCCCTGCATCAGCTGAGCTCTCTGCCTGCCCAGCCGGTGGACCGAGACCCCGTGGTGTGCCACCCAGACCTGGAGGTGCTGCTGCAGGCCTGGCCTGCGGAGCTGCCTGACGAGTTCTTTGAGGTGACTGTGGACGATGTCAGAAGACGCCTGGCCCAACTCAAGAGTGAGCGGTGGGTGTGCCCTGGCTCCTTCTGAGACACCCATGTGCTCAGCAGCACCTCGGAGGGTGGGGGCGCCCAGGCAGGGGGAGCTTAGTCCTGTCTGGCCCTGTGAGGGGGAGCAGCCCACGGAGCCTGAGGGAGAAGCCAAGTCCAGCTGGTGTGGGCCTCCGCTCTGGCTGGGGAGACTGGGACCTTCACCACTCCCCGCCCCCTCCCCAGGAAGCGCCTAGAAGAAGCGCCCTTGGTGACCAAGGCCTTCAGGGAGGCTCAGATGAAGGAGAAGCTGCAGCGCTACCCTAAGGTACCCGGGGCGGGGGGTGTGCTCTCCACACGGCTCTGCGCTGGGGCCTCCTGCGGTTCCCGCGGCCCACAGGTCACTGGCCATGGTCTCCCGTACTTCAGCCCAGGCCGCCAGGGCTGCGGTTTGTTAATGAACCAGTCAGCCCCGTTTTAAGATGAAAAATGTCACTGTGTTTTCACAAGTGCACGTGGGTACTTGTCTGGTCCTTGCGTCCAGCGCATGGCCAGGAGTTTCAGGGGGCAGCCAAGGTGAGGGGGTGCTGGCCCAGTGTGGGGAGGCCTGGACATTGTGGGCCCAGGGGTATGGCTGCCTGGGTTGGGCTCCAGCTGTCCTGCTGACAAACCGGCTTGTCCTGGCCTAGGTGGTCCTGAGGGTCCTCTTTCCTGACCGCTACATCCTGCAGGGCTTCTTCCGCCCCAGCGAAACTGGTGAGCAGCCCCGTCTGGGCAGCCAGGAGGGTGGGAGGCTCCACGAGCCCCTCCAGGCTCCTTCCTTCTGGGCTCTGGGGCAGGCAGTGGGCACAGGGTTAGGGGCTGGCTCTTGCCAGAGGCCCTGCAAAGCAGCTAGGCAGTGCCTCTGGAGCTGGGTGCCCTTCATGCACCCACCTGTTCTGGGCATTGGTGGGTCAGAGGGGCAGAGAAGGTGGGCTCGCCTATACCCAGTACCAGGGTCTCTGGCCTGGGACTGCAGCTCACCCGGAAGACAGCCATGCCACCAGTTCTGAGTGGGGTCCTTGGTGACCTGGGGGGAGTGGTCTGCACAGAGGTGGGACCTGGCTTGTCCCGTTGCAGAGGGGGTGTGGCCCTGGAGTGGGGTGCCTGCTCACCTCCCTTCCTCCTGCAGTGGGGGATTTGCGGGACTTCGTGAGGAGCCACCTGGGCGACCCCGAGCTGCCGTTCTGCCTGTGTGAGTGCTTCCTCGGGGCCTCCTTTCAGCGGCCCTGGCCCCTCTCAGCTGGGGCTTGAAGTGGCTTTTCCCACAGAAGCAGCAGCGGGGCTGGTGGGTCTTGTGCTGGGGTCTGAGCATGAGCTGGGGGAGTCGGGGAGGGAGGGTGGCCATCGCTCTGCTCAGCACTGCTGTGCCCTCTGCTGCCCGCCTGCCCTGGGGGCGGGGGTGTCAGGGAGAGCTGCTGGCTGCCTTTGGAGAACATCTGGGGGTTGAGGGGTCAGGTGTGCCCCTGCAGTGAGTCTGCCCCCGGCCCTCTCCCCAGCTTCTGGCTGGGCTTTTGCAACAGCAGAGACGGACAGGGAGATGTGAGCTGAGGGGGCTGCTTCAGAAATCCTCTGACTCACTCTCCAGCCTGTTCTGGGAGGGGGGTCATGGGCAAAAGGTGGGGGGTGGTGATGGGGGGAGGGGCAGGGCCCGTCCAGCTGCAGNAGGGGTCAGGTGTGCCCCTGCAGTGAGTCTGCCCCCGGCCCTCTCCCCAGCTTCTGGCTGGGCTTTTGCAACAGCAGAGACGGACAGGGAGATGTGAGCTGAGGGGGCTGCTTCAGAAATCCTCTGACTCACTCTCCAGCCTGTTCTGGGAGGGGGGTCATGGGCAAAAGGTGGGGGGTGGTGATGGGGGGAGGGGCAGGGCACTTCCGGGTGCAGACAACCACCTCTCCACAGTCATCGCTCCTCCAAAAACCATCCTGGATGACCACACGCTGACCCTCTTTCAGGTACCGTCTGGGGCTGGCCTGGGAGGGACAGTTGCCAGGGAGGGCGGGTAAGGCCACAGTCAGAAGGACGATAACGCCTTGTCGAGGGGTGAACTTGTACCAGAGTGCCTCTGAAGGCAGTTTTGGGGCTTTCCAGCCTCTCGTGCCTCCTGCTTCAGTGGGGATGGGCTTGCTCAGTTGGCTGCCACAGGCTTGAGCCAGGACTGCCCCTGGATCTGGGTGAGAAGGGGCTGGCACATGGGGAGCTCAGGGAGCCCCCGAAGGACCAAGGGTCAGAGGCCTCAGTTCAGGTGGCCAGCCGCCCAGGAGGCCCCTGGGGTGCCAGCTGCCGGGCAAGTTTGGCTGCAGACTGGAGGGGCTGCTGCCAGGCCAGCTGCCCTGCCCCTGCCTGTCTCCTGGATCCCATGGCCTCCGCTGGGAATGCTGCGGCGGGCCCTCCCCGGGCACTGGGGGCCCCCAGAGCTCCCAGGGTGAGGAGCGTGGATCCGGTGCCCTGCTGGGCTGCAGTCCAGAGCCAGGAGGAATGTCCTGTCCCTTCACCCCAGGAGAGCAGCCTGGGGCCTCCCCAGCCCTCTGGCCTAATGGTTTCCTCTTAAAGTCTCCTCAGATATTTTAATTAGTAACAGAGGCTGGCCTTTGTTAAATGGCCAGCAGGCCCTGTAGAGGTCTGAGTTGGGGCAAGGGGATCTGCTTGCTGCCTGGGGCTGTCGCCATCTTGGGGGGATGGGGCCAGACCAGCAGAGAGGCTAGAAGCCCACCAAGGAAAGGAGTCGAGGTTGGTGGGAGCAGGGTGCTTCCCCGCATCCCCACTCCCCCTTCTCAGCACCACTCCCCCTCCCCCCGCCCCCAGGAGCCCGAGGCACCGGGCCTCCTCCTATCCCCACCCGCCCTGCCTCCCTCCCTCCCCACTCTCCCTCTTTGGCCAGCCTGTTGATAAACATTGAATTTGGAAGATGCTTTGGGATGGAGAGAGGCCAGCATCCAGGCACCCCGCTCCAATTAGGAACCCTGGGGTGCCGCCTGTCCCGCCCACGCGGCCAGATTCCTGGTGACACTCTGCCCCCTACTACCAGCAGCCGTCTCCTTTCATCCGTCAGCTCGCCCTGGAGCCCTGGGGCCTCCGCTCGGGGTGGTGTCCCTGCCCGCCCCGCGATCAGAGAGCTGGCAGGGCTCGGGGAAGGAAGCCTTCCTCCCACCCGCGGGTGAGCGGGCGCGGAAGCTGCCGGCTCTCATGTCCCTGGCAGGGCCTGTGCTGGCTGCCGGCTGCCCTGGAGGCTGCCCGGGGCCAGTCCTGTGCCCCCGGAAGTGACAGCTCAGGGCGGGTGTGGGGGCTGGAAGCCTAGCTGCTTTGGCCACAGGGCCAGGAGAGTGACTGTTTGTTGGGCAAGACGGGTGAGGTTGAGGATGGGTGGTTGCCAAGGATGCCGTCCGTGGACACACAAGTCCCCAACAGCCCACGTCCTACTTGCTTCCTGGGCCCGAGCCCTCTTCGTGCTGGTGCAGCTCCAAGCCTCAGGGACCTCCCTTTGCTCCTGTCTCAGCCCCCCTGCACTGCCTCACCCAGAGCCCCAGCATCAAGCCCCACCCCTTGGTGACAGACACCCTTAGAGGGTCCAGAAGACCACCACGATCTGTGAACTTTGTCAGCCTGAGCAGAGGGGTGCGCCTCCCTCCTGGAGCCATGGTGGTCTTCTGTGCTTTCTGCTCACCCCTTTTTCCAGTGGGGTCGTCCCCTGGGATACAAGCTGGCGGGTGGGGGCTTCCAAGAGGTGCAGAGGGCAGGCAGGGAGGCCAGGTTCCAGGAGAGCTGCCTCTAGGGCCCAGAGGGGTCCTTCAAGGCTTTAAGCTCTGCAGCCCCTAGACAGCCCCACTGGGATGATCTTACCAATGCCTAGTGGGTTGGCCAGGTCAGGGTCTGGCCTCAGTGGGCCACCTGAGAAAGGTTGAGGCACTGTCCTACCTGTTTCCAGCCCCTCCAGATTCCGGTGCCTCCAGGGCTAAGGGGCAGCCCCCGAACACCATCCAGGCCGTCCCTCTGCAGCAGGCTGGGATCCCAGGCCTCAGAGTGGGGTTTCAGAGCATTCGTGGCCCTTCTCTGTCCTTCTGCCTCCAATCCCAGCGTTCCTGGTCTTTGAAGCTTCCTTCTATTAATAAGTCCCCACCCAACTCCAAGAGCTCAGAGCCGAGAGGACACACTCAGCTGGCACCTGCGGCCCTTCCACCGAGGGCTGAGGACACGGCCGTGGGTGGTGGCCTTGCTGCTCAGGCCAGCTCTGGGGGTTGCACCCACTGCTGCCTCGGATGCAGAGGTGGGAGTGGAGGCAGGAGATGACGCTGGGGGCTCTGGGATCTACAGCCCTGATTTCTGCACCATAGTCTGGCCTCCTGCCTGGGAGGCCTCCAGGGATGTTTCAGGGGCCGTGTGATGCGTCCTGTGCAGGTGGGGCCAGTCCTTGAGCAGAAATCTTGTGCCACCACCCCCATGGACAGGATGCAGGAAGAACATGGGGACCCCCCCTACCCTGCAGGAGGGGCTTCACACTCGCTAGCACTGGCTTTTCCTCGTAAGGTGACCCAGTGCCGTCAGGAAACCCTTATGTGAGCTTTCAGGTCAAGGCAGTAGGCCTGGGGGGGCACCTCTGGGTCCAGGGTCCCAAAGCAGCTTGGCTCCAAGAGGCCCCCTGCCCACTTCCCCATGCCTGGGTCCCACTGGAAAGCCCTGCACATGGTGCCCGCCTCCCATCGAGCTGCACCCAGGGGACCGGGCTCACCTGTCAGCCCCTGCAGAGTACCCCCTGCATTCCTCAGGCAGCAGAGGTCGGGGGGGCTGGGGGCACAGCGGGCTGTGCCTGTGTTGGCGGCCGCCTTGTGGCCCGTACCCCCGTCCCCATCCGTGCCCTTCTGTGTTCGTCTGCATCTCCTCAGACCTCTCAATGTCTCCTGTGGTCTCTGGTGAGGGTAGGGGTGGCCACAGCCTTCAAAATATAAAGCGTTGACCCTGTGACCTGGGCAGGAAGGGAAGGTAGTTAAAAATGCCAGAGCACGCACACCACAAGAGCTTCCTGTTCAGCTGGTGCTTGGGGCTGGGCCCTGGCAGGACCCTGTGGTTTGATGCCTTGGCCTGGCTCACACTGGGGTTGGTGCCAGAGGAGGAACAGGTGAAGCTGGGCAGCAGGCGGCGTGATGGGAGGGGCCTGGTGGGGCTGTAGGCCTCCTCAGTGGAGCCCTGGGGCTAACAGATGCGGTGCCCGTGAGGCCAGCATGGAAGCCCTGCTCCTCTCTGCCATCCTGTGCCCCATGGTGCCCACTTGGTCCCTGAGCTCCCCTCCGCCCTCCCTGCAGGCGAACCTTTTCCCCGCTGCCCTTGTGCACTTTGGACCTGAGGCGCCGACAGGTGGGTAGGGTCCCCCTCTGCCCGCCAGCGCCGGCCAGCCCTGGGCCCTACATCCCAGCTCCTGAGATGCCCCAGAGCAGAGGACTTCGGGTCTGGGAGGGAAACCTGTGGCCCCAATACCCCCATACCCTACTACTCCCCAGGGCCGGGCCATACTCCCAGAGCAAAGCAGCTGTAGGCAGGTGGGGTTCCCTTGTCTGTGGCCTGAGGGTACACGGGGCCTCCTGCAGGCATCTACCTGGAGCCCAGGCTGCTGGAACACACCATCTCCCCGTCTGCAGCTGATGTGCTCGTGGCCAGGTGCGTGTTCGCAGAGGGTGGGGAGCGCACTGGCACAGCGCTCGCCCTCCAGCACCTCGGCCCGTGTGCCTTTGTTTTCAGGTGCATGTCCAGGGCTGCGGGAACCCCACCCCCACCGCCAGCCCCTGACGTTGCACCCCTTGAGTTGGAGCCAGCTGCTGAGGAAGGGGCAGTGGGGCCCCCTGAGCCCAGCCGGGGGACAGCCCAGCCTATGAGGAGGGATCTGGGCAAAGTGCCCAAGTGGTTGAAACTGCCAGGTACCCTGGGGGCGTGGCCGGGCGGGGAGGGGCTGTGGGCAGGACCCCAGGGCCCCGGGGTCACCCTGTATGTTTGCCTTGCAGCCGGGAAGAGGTGAGAGCCACCAGAGGTGCCCACTCTGCCAACCACAGGACCCCTGCCCACCCTGAGCGGGAATAAAGATGCGAGCCTCTGTTGAGACCCTCCTGTCATCTTTTCCAGGGGAGGGTCCTTCGGTCCTCTGCTCTGCACCAAGCTCCGAGCCAAAGGCCCCTAGCCTAGCTGGATGGTGATACGTGAGCCCAGAGGCTGCTTGCTGGGGCTTGTTCTTGTTAAGGACACAGGTGTCTTCCTTGAACTGCCTGCCCTTTGGTTTTGAACCTCACTGACATTAACAGCTCCCCCTCAGTGGAGGACACGAGTTTGGGGAGAAAGGCCTCCGGGCGTTGCCTGCTTGACTGCAGCTGGGCCGGGCCCCCAGCCCCTGACAGGAGAGAGGATGTTGCCTCCACCCCCAGAGGGCGGGGCGGGCAGGGCCTGCCTGGGGTTTCCCGGGACCCCGCCTGCCCCACCGTCTGAGTGCACTTCAAAGTGGTTGTTGGGGTGGGGGGGGCACAGGCCCTGGCACTTGTCGCCAGCCTCTCCCCTCAGGTCTAATTACTTCCACATGCGCCCAGAGCTTTGAAGCCCTGAGACTCCCCGTGGGAGGGGGGAGAGGAAGATGGGGGGCAGAGGCGGGGAACGGGTGCAGGAAGGAGCCAGCGGGGCTAAACTAGGGAGGGCAGGCGGGCTGGCCCCCACCTATGCCACCCTTGGAGGGGGGGCAGGGCTCCTGGGTGCCCATGGCAGTCGGGCATATGTCCCTCCCCAGCAGGCCAGATCCTGCTGCTCCATGAGAGTCCTGACTCCGAGGTCACTGGGCCCAGAGCCCTCGGGGTGTTTCAGTCCGAGGCTGACAAGTCCAGACAGCTTTCAGAGTTAATGGGAGGTAGGTGCTGGGGGGGTGGGGGGGTGGTTGCTGGGCCCCTGCGGGCAGCCAAGCCTCCTGACTGGGTTCCTAACAGGTCCCGAACAGCCCTGACCTGCCTGGCCTGGGCCCTGGGGGCAGTGGTCCTTAACACTGGCGTGACCCTTCACCCTGCAAACAACCCTGCCCACACATCCCTGGGCATCCTGGCCGGTTGGTGGCACTCCACGCCCACGGCAGCCACATGGCAGAGGCCCCATCCCAGGCGAGCAGCCACACGTGCGAGGGCTCCGATTTCACAGCCCTCGAGCCCGGCCCATGGCTGGCCCATGGCAGGGTGCTCACACATGCTCTTTGTTACTCTGTCCTCTCCCAGCTTTGAAGCAACTTGACTTTGGGTGATTAATGGCAACAGGAGGCTGTGCCTGGGGAGGTGGCTCTGATTTATTGATGTTGCTTTGTTGAAAACAAATATATAGCTCAGGGAAGCATCTTTTGAGGGGAGTATCAGATGGTGACACGCTAGCTTTGGGACCAGTGGCAAAACCACACCATTCTGCGTGTTCGTGGAGGACACATGGGCTACCTGTACAGGCGGGCAGGTCTCCCGCACCCGCTTCCCAGTGACCGAGTGCTTCCCTCACACCGGTGGGCACCTGGCTGCCCCGGGGAGCGGGGTGGGCCCCTGATCCTGTCGGTGACCCTTCCCCTCCATATGCCGTGTCCTGGCCATCAGCAGCAGGCAGATGGGATGGCCTGGGGGAGAGGGTTTGCTGGGAGCTGGAGAATGTTGTGGGTCAGCAGCTTCCGTCATGTCTGCAGCCAGAGGCCACGACTCCCAACAGGCGGCCACAGTGAGGGTGGGAACCCTAGAAGTCCAGAAGCTGTGGGGGAGAGGCGCGCTCAGAGCCTATGGCTGTGGGCCACCCACCCGCTCCCGGCCCAGGCCCTGTTCCTGGAGGCCCACCTACCAGCTGAGGCAGCACCTTCTCCAGCTGCTCCACGTCCACACGGGCCAGGCCCTCTGCCTGGGCCTGCCGGACACTGCGGATGGCTGCTTCTGCCGTGATGCCGGGGGAAGTAAGATAGAGAAAGCGGCGGGGGGGGGGTGGTGAACCCCAACCCCCCTGGGCCACAGCCCTGGCTGTTCCCCTACCCCTGTGCCAGCTGACAGCTCAGAAGACTGAGGCTGGGGCTTCTATAGAAATTTTCAGGGACAAGGTGCTTGTGGGAAAATGGGAAAAAGGTGTCTTGATAGCCTCACTGAAAAATGTAAAGGGATCACAAATGGTCCAGACAAGCCTGGGTGGGACCCAGAGGACACTATCCGGTCCCTCTGCTCACCTACAACGAAGATCTTGAGCAGCTCGGCCATGAGCTGCAGCGCATCCCCACTGACTGCAAGGCGAAGGGAGCAGGTTACAAGCATGCACTCTCCCCACTCCACCCTCACCCCTTCAGACTTGGCTCAAGCTCAGGCTGGTGACCTCTGCCCTCTGTCTGATCCACCCAGCCCTCCCTAAGGCCCTGGCTCCTGCAGAGCTGCAGCACAGGGTCCCAGCACCCCACCCCTGCCTCGGGCCCACACACCTTTGGTCTTCTTGTCTTTAAAGTGCAAGTGCAGCAGTTTGCTCACCAGCTCCTGGGGAACAGAGGGCACATCAGTGAGCCACTTCCCCCACCCCTCCTGCTGACCCTTTAGTCATTTCATTGCGGATGGGATGGGGTTATAATTTCCAGCTGGAAATGCTGTCTATGAGGCTAGGTCTCCCCAGGGTGGAGGACTAGGCATGGGGGGATACCTCCCTGCGAGTGCCTCCAGGAGAGCCAGAAATCAGATGCGTGTGGCAGACACGAGGGGGCAGCCCAGGTGCCTGCCCACTGCTCTGGGGCTCCAGTCCTCATGGTATCCAGAGTGGTCTTGTGCTCCTGCCCCCAGAGACAAGTTTCTTTCCCCACAGTGGGCCCCTTCACAGGCCTGCCCATGTCACTAACACTGCCTAGTTTTGCCAGACCCTGTTCTGAGCACGGCGCCAGCTCCATCCCAGGTTCCTCCTTGGGGCCTACAGCACAGCACAGAGAAAGGGATCTTCTGTAATGGGGAAGGGTACTGTGAGAACCCTAGAGCTGAGCAGGAGCCATGGTCCTTTGTCAATGGGCAGTCAAGGTAGGGGACCCAGGGAGGCTGCTGAGGGTAGGGACTAGCTGGAAAGAGCTGTGAATGAGGAGCCCACAGAGCGCCTGGGGAGGTAGGACGGCAACAGTGGGCGCCCAGAAGCCAGGTGTCGTGCAGAGGTGACCCACCAGGCCTCCAGCCTTGGCCATGGGGATGGCACTGCCTCGCCCAGTGCAGCTCAGCAAAGCTGGAGAGCAGAGGAGAGGGAGTGGACCCCGCCAGAGACCCAGCTCCAGAGGGGAAGAGCTTGCTACTGGTCACTTAGGCAGCGCTGAAGCAGCTTCACCCTTCCAGCTGTGACCACGGGAGCCTGGCGCCACCTGCTGGTCCTACTAGTGTCCAGCTCTATGACCCCATGGACTGCAGCCTACCAGCTCCTCTGTCCATGGAATTCAGGCAAGAATACTGGAGTGGGTTGCCATTCCCTTCTCCACCGGACCTTCCCGACTCAGGGATTGAACATGGGTCTTCTGCATTGCAGGCAGATTCTTTACCAACTGAGCCACTGGGGAAGCCTGTGTACCTGGAAAATACCAGGAAGGGCCCAGAAGGCTCTACCGCTCCACCAGCTCCCAGATCCAGGCGAAGAGCTAAATCAGTCAGATTGCTGCTGGGGGGCAGCTGCATGGAGTGGTAGTGACAAAGAGATCAACACCAGCTGGGAGCGGAAATTCCCTAAATTTGCAGAGGGGAGGATGGGACCTGGGATGTGGTCAGCCTTTGTCCCACTGTGTGGAGGCAACACAACCCCTTCTCCTCCCGGTCACCCTCACGGGGACAGCCCTGGTCATGGGTAATGGCCACAACCCCAGCTCTCGGTGATAAAAGACCGAATATCCCCACTAAGGACAGGCTGGACAAGGCAGCACTCACAAGAGGCTAGGATGCTCCTTCCCACCCCACGTTCAAAAAGGCCTGACATCAAGGGTTCAGTGTCTTCCAACCTTAAGGCAGAGTAACAAAGAGACTCAGATCACTCATAGCCAGCAGTGTATAGGAGGTGGCAGGCCTCCCTATCCATCCACCCAGGGCAGCACTCGCCAGGTGCAGGGCAAAGGGGCTTACTCTGGAAATGGATGGCCTGGGTTTGACCCTAGTTCTGCTGATTTCTCTCACTGCCAAGAAGGGACAGTACTAGGACCCATGTCCTGGGGGTTGAGCATTACACAGGGTAATTCATGCCTGGTGCATATCCAGCGCCTGACTGCTGGGTGTGTTCCTAAGAAGAGCACTCGTAGAACCACAAACTCACCAGACAACCGAGCCAGCCCGGCTAAATCAAGACGCAAAGCACAGGGCTGGCGTGACAGGAAAAAGGCCAAAAAGAAGCTTTAGAATACACAGCCGAGACTACCAGCGAGCTGGGCCGCACTGTGCTCTACGCTAAACCCTTGAGGGAGGAGAGAGTCCTGCCGATCCCGTAGCCGGAGGGGCGAGGGGCAGGGGNTAAAAGAATACCCTAATTATCTGTGTAACCAAATAGAATCATACATTCTATTATGCTTATTGGGGTATGACCACAGGCCTATTGATAATTGTCCACTGTTAACTACCTAGGCTTAAGGCATACGAATCACAGGTTAACTTTGATTGTATCTTTCTTTTCCTTTGTTCAGGCTAGTTTCAGGGATTTGGGGAGGTGGGTTTGGGCACATACACTTAGGGTATATAAGGTTTTCAGAAAAACTGGTTGGGGTCCTTGGCTAAGAGGAGACTCTGCCTTTGGCCTGCAGGTGTAATAACCTGCACTCCACTATCTGCATTGTCCTTCTGAGGGAGTTTGTTTCCCAGAACGTGTGGCTATATTTGGTGCATTGGCTGGGAGACTCTTCACTTTGAGGAGACAAGTCCCCTTTGGGACTACTCCAAGGGCTTGCAGACTGAATCTTCTAGAGGAGGGAAAGCGCCTCGCCCTTCTGGAAGGATTCTGCTTCCCAACACCCGGACCTTTCATGTTAGCAGGTAGTGGATGGCAGCAGGGGAATGGAGCGCTCAGGTGAGGAGGAATTCACCTGGGAGGGTGAAAGAGGGGGCTTGATCACCCCTCTGGGAGGGACTAGAAGGGGAACAGACCCACAGGAGCCTGGAATAGGCAGGTGGCAGCGATTGCTTGGTATGCAGGTTAGCGAGCATGTTAGGGCTTAGGAAGGAAATTTGTGAATGTCATTTAGGAGGTGGTGTCCATGCTATCTTGGGAAAAATTATACCAAGCTATCACCAGGAGATTGTTAGGAGAAAAACCTGGTCTTTGTGTGCTCGTATTCTTCCCTCCCCAAGGAGGCGTCCCATCTGCTGTGAAATTCTTGACCCCCTTGGAACTGTCAGGCTAGAAGGAGGGGGATACATAAGTAAGTATGAATTTGCTTTTCCAGAGACAGCCTGGGATATGGGATATCCAACCCATCTGTGTTTTCATCTGCTCCTGATCAAGCCCACCAAGGCAGAATGGACTTTAAAAGTTAAGAGAGAAACAGTTTTGGACCACGTGGTGTTCTGGTTTGGCTGCGCCGACCGGCAGGTGAAGACAGGCTGATCCCCCTTCTTCCTCTGAGATCTGGCAGGTAAGGCTCCTCTCACCTCAATTAGGAAACCCCAGTGGCAATTTAAGTGTTTCATTGAGTGGAAATGTCAGAAGTACATATGGTACCAAGAACTTCGTAGACAGAACAAAAAGGGAAAGTAGAAGACAGTTTGAGAAGGTAACCAAGATGGGAGGAAGTGAATCTAAGGCAACTGTATTGGATGCAGGATTAAAAATTTAAAGAAGGGATGTGGAGGAGACTATGGGTGAAGATGAAGCCCAACCACCTCCACATACTCTGTGAGGTCGAATGGCCCCCTGTGGGAGTAGGATGGCCACCGGAGAACACCATGAACTTAAAAATAGTGGAAGCAGTCTCTACAGTAGGAGAGCCGGGACACCTGAATCAATATCCATATATTGACTCATGGCTAGGGTTAGCTCAAGACCCTCCTACTTGGACAAGGTTCTGTATCCAGAAGGGAAAGGGAAAAATATTAATGGCACAAAAATTGACTGATGATAAAAATAGAAGTTCTATAGGATTTGGACGGGGATGACCTGACCCCTCCCCCATACTGGATAATGATGCACCCGCCACCCAGTGCTCCACCAGGACCAGAGGCCGCCTTAATGCCCGATCCAGGGCCAGGTGAAGTTCCTGCAGCAGCTGCTGCTCCTCCGCCAGCTCTCCTGGAGATCGTAGAGCCGCCGTTTTGGCAGGCTCCTATCCCAGCGATGGATACCTCTGGTCAGCGCCCCCAGAATTCCACCTCAGCTGGACCTTCTAGATTGTATCCACCTCTCCCAGTGAGTACTGATGGGAAGGGGGAAGAAAACACAGGAATTAGACAGAGGCTGCGCTTCGCCAAAGAGCAGGGGGAAAGAAGCCCACTACAGATGCCCCTCAGAGGGTACAACAGCCTCCAGGTCAGGACGAATGGGGCACTACCATCCGCCCCCTGTAGCCTAGTAATACCAGCCATTTTCCTCTACGGATGTATTAAACTGGCAGAGACACACTCTACCATACTCAGGGGAGCCACAAGCCATAATTAGGCTAATAGACACTACTTTTCGAACCCACCGCCCTGCATGGGATGACATAATCCAACTACTAGTCTCCCTTTTCAGCACTGAAGAAAGACACAGGATCCTGAGGCCAGAAAATGGTTAAGAGAAATGGCACCTGAGGGTACTGCAAACCCGCAGCGATGGGCAGAACCAGCCACCCCCGATGAGAGGCCCAAATGGGACTGTAACACAGAGGAAGGGAGGAGCCACCTGGAGAGTATCAGGTGACTCTTTTACAAGGCCTCACAAGGGGGGCCCGAAAACCTATGAATATGGCAAAACTCTCCAAAGTGATTCAGAGGGAAACCGAATCACCCTCTGAGTTCTATGAAAGACTGTGCGAGGCCTATAGAGTTTATACACCAATAGATCCGGAGGCCACTGGGTCTCAGATGGTGATAAATGCAGCCTGTGTGTCTCAAACTTACCCTGAAAATGTAAGATGTGGGGCACCAAGTGACTCATGAATTTTTATACATCCCTGAATGCCCAGTACCTTGTTGGGAAGAGACTTGCTGTCTAAATTGGGGGCACAAGTGACCTTTCCCCCCACAAAAGACACACTCTTTGAGTGGGCGCAACCACCTATTTACTCTCCCTCTCGGTAACCCCTCAAGATGAATGGGGGTTGCTCAATCTCCCAGAAGGGAAACTGGACCTGGATGGGCTAAATAGTTGAGAGAGAGAGAGAGAGAGAGAGAGAGAGAGAGTTAACTCAACAATTCCCTGAGGTCTGGGCAGAAGACAACCCCTCCGCCCCAGGCTTGCAAAACAAGTCCCAGTGGTAACAGAGCTCAAACCCTATACAATTACATCAGCACTCACTCGCCTTGGGCCTGCCAGACCTTGCTAAGCTGTTGACTCCACATGACTGAAAAGGACAAGGTGGCTATGGGAGTGTTGTCCCAGACTATGGGGACATGCGACAGACCCGTGGCTAATCTCTCGAAATGGCTGGACAATGTTGCCACTGAGTGGCTGGGATGCTTACGGGCAATTGCTGTTGGTGTCTTACTGATCTGGGAGGCAACCAAGCTGACTTTGAGCCAAGATTTGATCATGAAAGTCCCGCATGAGGTCAACACTCTCCTGTGAGGGGACCCCCATAAATGGCTGTCGACATCCCAGATCACTCAATACCAGGGACTGTTATGTGAGAACCCCCATGTTACAACTGAGGCTTGTCAGGCCCTGAATCTAGCCACTCTCCTTCCTGTGGGAGAAGGTGGGCCCTCACATGATTACAAGGAAATCCTAGAAGTTTATCCCAGCAGGCCTGTCTTGAGAGACCGGCCAATCCCAGACCCAGATTTGGTCCTGTACACCGATGGCACCAGCCTGGTGAAACTAGGACAAGGACTGTCGGGATATGGGGTAGTCATAGAAGAAACCATCACTGAGGCTGGCTCTCTGCCATCACGCTGGTCTACTCAAGGGGCAGAACTATATGCTCCTATCCGGGCCCTCCAGCTGTATCCCAGACCCAGATTTGGTCCTGTACACCGATGGCACCAGCCTGGTGAAACTAGGACAAGGACTGTCGGGATATGGGGTAGTCATAGAAGAAACCATCACTGAGGCTGGCTCTCTGCCATCACGCTGGTCTACTCAAGGGGCAGAACTATATGCTCCTATCCGGGCCCTCCAGCTGTTGGAAGGTAAGAAGACAAAGACTGACACCAACTCCAGGTATGCTTTTGCCACACTGCATGTACACAGGGCTCTGTATAAGGAGAGAGGCCTTTGACAGCTAGTGAAAAAGATATTAAAAATAAGGAAGAAATTCTGACCCTATTAGATGCTGCCTGGGAACCAGAAAAGGGGTTGCAGTCATACACTGCCGAGGACGTCAAAAAGAGGATACTCCCCAGGCTCCGGGAAACAGACTGACAGATAAGACCGCTAAACAAGCAGCCAAGGGCTTGGGGGTGACAAGTGAAGCCCCTATTAAAGCTCTCGTATTGGTGGAGCTGCCTGACCTAACACTCGACTCTCCAAAATACGCTGAAGCCCAAAACCAACTAGCCAAAGCAGAAGGGGCCATCGAGACTGAAAAGGGACGGCGGGAATTGCCAAGTGGCAAATTATTGGTACCAGAGGAACTGGCACCCACTCTGGTAAGCCAAACACACCAAGCGACTCAGGCCATGATAAACTGGAAGAAGTAATTCAAAAATATTTCTTGGTTCCCCACCTCTCTTCCCTACGCAGGACAGAATCTCAGAGTGGCACTGCCTGCTCACAGGTCAATGCTGCCTCTCGGCACAGATGGAAACCTCCGGGAATTCAGCTAAAAGGCAGGCTGCCCTTTGAACACCTGGAAGTGGACTTCACTGAAACGAAACCTCACCAACACTACCTGCTGGTCATGGTATGCACATCCTCAGGATGGGTAGAAGCTTTTCTTACTGGGGCTGAAAGAGCATCAGAAGTAGCCGGGTGCCTGCTTAGGGAGATAGGAGAGAGTTTCCAGACCTGGATCTCCTACCAGCATTGGATCAGACAATGGCCTGCCTTTCGTAGCTGATTTAGTACAACAAATAAGCAAAACTTTAAACATCAGATGGAAACTACACACTGCATATAGGCCCCAGAGTTCTGGGATGGTGGAATGAACTAACTGGACACTTAAAGAGACACTCTCCAAAATGGATCATAGAGACTGACTGCTCCTGGGTGGACTTGCTTCCAACGGCTCCGCTAAGACTCAGGATGACCCCACGGTCCCATGGCTCTTCTCCATATGAAATTGTGTATGGGAGGCCCCCTCCCATAATAAAACACCTGTCAATAAATTTGCCTCAGGTAAGGGGAGCTGAGATTTCACAGCAGATGGAACAATTGGGTAAGGTAATAAATCAGGAAACTAAGCTTGTACAAGGAAGGGTGCCATTCCCCCTTGGGGAACAGATTCACGAATTTGTGCCCAGGGTCAGGTGTGGTCAGGGACTGGAAACATGACTCCTTGGTCCCACATTGGAAGGGTCCATATACTGTTGCTCTAACCAGCCCTACTGCAGTTAAACTTGCAGGTGTCTCTCCCTGGATCCACCACACAAGGATGAAGAGAGCACACCACGCAGACCCAGAGGACACTGAGTGGACCACACAAAAGGACCCCACTGGGCCCTGTGAAACCATGATCATCTTAAAGAAGAAACAGAGGTGAAGCTCTACAATCAACTGCTGCTACAAGGACTTTCTGGTATCATCTTGAGACTAACCAGAGTTTCAGTACAAAGACAGATCTGTGCTATAATTAAAGTTGAATGTTGTGTATATATTCCTGATTTATCTGGTTAGGTATCAGGTGCTTTAGATGACATGAAAAAACAGGTAAAAGCAATGTCAAATGAAAACATTCCTTTCTGGACTTCAGTCCTATCTTGGGTGAAGGGAGATTGGTGGAAAACTATATTTACCATTATTAGAGTTCCCTTGATAGTTCTGCTTTGTGGACCCTGCATTTTACAATGTATTATGAACTTTGCAACCCAAAGGTTGGTGTCATTCTCCCAAATTGGTGGTCAGAGAGCCAGGGTCCAATATATCTCTATGAATGATGCTCATATTATGAATTAAGAGCATCAAGAGTGGGGAATGAAGGAGGAAACAGACAGCAGGCTCCATCTTGAGAGCAGGACTCCATCCTGGGCGGGACTGTGGACTTTGAGTTACATGCCCAGTACCTATGGAAATGACATACCAACTGGAAAACCAGGCCCGCGGAAGGAAGAGCCCCAGGTCTCATACCTAGACTCTCCGTCACCTAAAAGAATACCCTAATTATCTGTGTAACCAAATAGAATCATACATTCCATTATGTTTATTGGGGTATGACCACAGCCTATTGATAATTGTCCACTGAGATCCAACCAGTCCACTCTAAAAGGGATCAGTCCTAGGTGTTCACTGGAAAGACTGATGTTGAAGCTGAAACTGCAATACATTGGCCACCTGACTGGAAGAGCTGACTCATTTGAAAAGACTCTGATGCTGGGAAAGATTGAGGTCAGGAGGAGAAGGGGATGGCAGTGGATGAAATGGTTGGATGGCATCACCGACTCAATGGACATGGGTTTGCGTGGACTCCGGGAGTTGGTGATGGCCAGGGAGGCCTGGCGTGATGCGGTTCATGGGGTCGCAAAGAGTCAGACATGAGTGAGTGACTGAACTGAACTACCTAAGGCATATGAATCACAGGTTAACTTTGATTGTATCTTTCTTTTCCTTTGTTCAGACTAGTTTCAGGGAATTTGGGGAGGTGGGTTTGGGCATGTACATTAGAGTATATATGGTTTCACAAAAACTGGTCGGGGTCCTTGGCTAAGAGGAGACTCTTCCTTTGGCCTGCACGTCCACCTGCACTCCACTATCTGCATTGTCCTGAGGGAGTTTGTTTCTCAGAATGCGTGGCTACAACATGATCACTCACCTAGAGCCAGACATCCTGGAATGCAAAGTCAAGTGGGCCTTAGGAAGCATCACGATAAACAAAGCTAGTGTAGGTAATGGAATTTCATTTGAGCTATTTCAAATCCTAAAAGATGATGCTTTGAAAGTGCTGCACTCAATATGCCAGCAAATTTGGAAAACTCAGCAGCGGCCACAGGACTGGAAAAGGTCAGTTTTCATTCCAGTCCCAAAGAAAGCCAATGCCAAAGAATGCTCACACTAGGCACAATTCCACCCATCTCACATACTAGTAAAGTAATGATTAAAATTCTCCAAGCCAGGCTTCAACAGTCGTGAACTATGAACTTATGGATGTTCAAGCTGGATTTATAAAAGGAAGAGGAACGAGGAATCAAATTGCCAACATCTGTTGGATCCTCAAAAAAGCAACAGAGTTCCAGAAAAACAACTACTTCTGCTTTATTGGCTATGCCAAAGACTTTGACTGTATGGATCACCACAAACTGTGGCAAATTCTTCAAGAGATGGGAATACCAGACCACTTGACCTGCCTCTTGAGAAATCTGTATGCAGGTCAGGAAGCAACAGTTAGAACTGGACATGGAACAACAGACCGGTTCCAAATAGGGAAAGAAGCACGTCATGGCTGTATATTGTCACCCTGCTTATTTAACTTATATGCAGAGTACATCATGAGAAACACTGGGCTGGAAGAAGCACAAGCTGGAATCAAGATTGCCAGGAGAAATATCAATAACCTCAGATATGCAGATGACACCACCCTTATGGCAGAAAGGGAAAAAGAACTAAAACGCCTCTTGGTGAAAGTGAATGAGGAGAGTGAAAAAGTTGGCTTCAAACTCAACATTCAGAAAACTAAGATCATGGCATCTGGTCCCAGCCCTTCATGGCAAATAGATGGGAAAACAATGGAAACCCTGACAGTCTGCTGTTTTGGGCTCCAAAATCACTGCAGATGGTGACTGCAGCCATGAAATTAAAAGACGTTTGCTCCTTGGAAGAAAAGTTATGACCAACCTAGACAGCATATTCAAAAGCCTTTGCTAACAAAGGTCCGTCTAGTCAAAGCTATGGTTTTACCAGTAGTCATATATAGATGTGAGAGTTGGACTATAAAGAAAGCGGAGTACCGAAGAATTGATGCTTTTGAACTGTGGTGTTGGAGAAGACTTGTGAGAGTCCCTTGGAGATCCAACCAGTTGATCCACTTTGCTAACAAAGGTCCGTCTAGTCAAAGCTATGGTTTTACCAGTAGTCATATATAGATGTGAGAGTTGGACTATAAAGAAAGCGGAGTACCGAAGAATTGATGCTTTTGAACTGTGGTGTTGGAGAAGACTTGTGAGAGTCCCTTGGAGATCCAACCAGTTGATCCTAAAGGAAATCAGTCCTGAATATTCATTGGAAGGACTGATGCTGAAGCTGAAACTCCAGTGCTTTGGCCACCTGATTGGAAGAACTGACTTATTTGAAAAGACTCTGATGCTTGGAAAGATTGAAGGCAGGAGGAGAAGGGGACAAAAGAGGATGAGATGGCTGGATAGCATCACCGACTCAATGGACATGAGTTTGAGTAAACTCTGGGAGTTGGTGATGGACAGGAAGGCCTGGCGTGCTGCAGTCCTTGGGGTTGGAAAGACTCAGACACGACAGAGCCACTGAATCACAGCACATTGGAGGACACAGTGGGTGCAAGTGACAGGGCACCGTTCTCCTGGCACCCAAACATTGGGTGTGGATGTGGAGGAAGGTGGTCTGGTTAGGGGATGGGCCGGTGGAGCAGGTGTGGGAGTGCAGGCCGGTTGGGCGAAGCCAAGGTGTGGCCCTGCCCTCTCCCCTTTCCTGGCCGCCCCTAGGCTCGTCAAGTACCTGGAGTGCTCAGCCCTGACCCAGTGCGGCCTGAAGACAGTGTTCCACGAGGCCATTCAGACTGTGCTCTGCCTGCCCTCCGGAGAAAAAGCCAGGGAGGAAGAGCCCCCATCCACCCCCACGCTTCCAGAAGATCAGCCCCTCCCTGCCTGTGTCTGTTGTGCTGAGATGTGTCCTTGAGTCCGCTGTGGGGGGTGCTGGCGGTGGGGAAGGGGAAGAAGCATGGGGATGAGGCTGCTGCTCCTGGGGTGCTGTGGGGGCCATGGGGTCCTGTCTCTGCCTCATCGTCTTGGGGACGCAGCTCCAGCCTCCCCTGGCCCCCACAGGAGGCTGGAAGGGAGCAGGGTCTCCCTCAGGCTGTAGGGGTGGGCCTGGGGCAGCCCCAGGATGGGCTTCCCAGATGGGGGAGTTTGGGGGGGTGGGTTCTGTCTTTGTGCCCCACGATGGGGCAGCCCCTTCTTATTTTATACAATAAACCTTCTTCATCTCCTGTTCTCGACTCACTACCTGCCCTGCTCAGGTCTCTCCCTGCCTACTCCTCCACCCTGGGGGTGCTAGGCACCCAACCCCTGCCAACCAAGGGTACAGAGCAGGTGAGCTTGACACTCCCCACCCCCAAGCCCAAAGCCATATG
Source organism: Oreotragus oreotragus (assembly GCA_006410675.1). Classification (NCBI taxonomy): domain Eukaryota; kingdom Metazoa; phylum Chordata; class Mammalia; order Artiodactyla; family Bovidae; genus Oreotragus; species Oreotragus oreotragus. The sequence goes on along the minus strand of SJYX01002715.1, from coordinate 97,296 downwards.
AGCCCTCAGTCTCCATAGGAGGGACCCTATGGAGTGTGAGTGAGCGTGGGAGTGAGTGGGAGCGAGTGTGCTTGGCCCCTTCTGGATAAAGCAAGCCCCTCCTGTGTTCACCTCAGGCCTCTGGGAGGGCACAGCACCCCTCAGCAGCTCCCAGGGGTGGCGCAAGACAGTCTGCAGTCAGGCCCTAGGGGCCCCTGTGGAGCCCAAGCCAAGGCCAGGGGTCACTCAACTGAGTGTTCACGAAGACTCAACATCAAGAGGGAGGGCGTCCTGCAGCTGTGGAGGTGTGGAGAGGACAGGAGGGGTGGCAGATGGGTCAACAGTTTGGGTTTGCTGGGCAGACACGGCGGGAGGTGAGGGATGGGCCTGGCCTGTCACTAGGACTTCAGCCCTGGGGCCTGCAAGGCAGCACTCTGAGCAGATCCGTGCCATGAAGCTAAGTGACACTCAGCTCCCCCGCAGTGGTGTGCAGAGGGTGGACTGTGGAGTTTAGCCAGTTTTTAAGTAACCACTGTTAAGGGCTTCCCTTATGGCTCAGTGGATAAAGAATCTGCCTGCAATGCAGGGGACAAAGGCAGAAGTGAGTTCGATCCCTGGGTCGGGAGGATCTCCTGGAGGAGGGCATGGTAACCCACTCCAATATTCTGGAAAATCCCATGGACAGGGGAGTCTTATGGGCTACAGTTTATGGGATAGTCAAGTGTCAGACACAACTGAGCAACTAACACTATATTGGGAGTTCGTGTAAAAAAAAAAAAAATTATTGAAGCTAAAAAAAAAAATAATAATAAAATAAAATGAAATTAACAAATACTTAAAATTTGTTCCATCATTTCCTAAACATTTTTGTACATGTACTATTATCTGTGCTTTGGGGTGTAAGCCTTTTGTGTCTGTGTGGTGAGGACAGCATGGAAAAGTGNAAAAAAAAAAAATAATAAAATAAAATGAAATTAACAAATACTTAAAATTTGTTCCATCATTTCCTAAACATTTTTGTACATGTACTATTATCTGTGCTTTGGGGTGTAAGCCTTTTGTGTCTGTGTGGTGAGGACAGCATGGAAAAGTGGAGGACAGGCATCTCTGCCAGCTCCACTTCAAGGACATCAAACAGGAGGGAATATGTCACCATGGAAGTTGGCAAATTCTACAGCTGGATCTCGCGCTGGACCGTGCCCAGGACATGGTGAAGGACTCACAATGCTGAGGGAATATTCTCTCTGTAACTGAAAACCACCACCTGATTCAGCAAAGAAGTCATTCAATCGTGAACAAATCAGTGAAGTTCCAGCACGCAGCCTGCTCAGCTCACTTTTGTTTTCTGCGCTGACTTAAGGAATACCAATGAACATTCACGTTAAAAACACGCCCGCTTCCACCCTAGAGGCCTCTGGACAGGGCCGAAGGCCATCCTTGGTCAAATTCACTATCCTCCTTAGAAGCTGGCCTTCTGGAAGGTCCTACATGTCTGCCAGGGACTTAGCCAGCCCCAAAAAGCTCTGGCAGAAGAGCCAGGTTGCCACTGGCCCAGGATGAGCGCTGAAAGGGTGTCTCTACCTGGGACTTGTCCCCATGCCCAGCTCTGAGCTTTGCATCTTCCGGCCACATGACTGCAGCCTAGGTGTGAGTGTGCAGGCTGGACAGAAAAATCATGTTTACTGAAGAGATGGGGCAGGGGGATGTGGGTAAAGGTGGGTTCAGCATGGGACAGGGGTGTGTGGGGATGGGGTGGGGCTTAGGTAGCCAGGAAGCCCCCATCCACCGGCACAGTGGAGCTTGTGGTCATGCTGCTGTGGTCACTGAGCAGGAAGAGGATGGTGTCCACCACGTTCTCCACCTCTGCGGGCAAGGTGCCGTTCAGGACGTGCCTGAAAGGAGCTGCCCTTCGTCCTTCCCTCCCAACCCTCACCCGAGCAGGCCGCTGGCATGACTCCCAGCCAGGCTCCCACCCAACTCACCGGCAAACCTGCCAAGGGGCATGCGGGTCTGAGGGTCACTCCAGGCGGCCTGGCCCATGGGTGTCATCCAGGGTGCTAAGGATCCTTGCTGAGCCCCAGCGCCCAGCTCCCGTGTGTTCCTGCTGGGCCCCTCTCAGCTCTCCTCTGCTGCCCCCTTGGGCTGGGACAGGGCGGGGTCTACCTCGCCGCGTGTAGCGCCTTGAGAGTGCCGCGCCCGATGCCTGGGAGGAGCGCGGAGTGAGGGTACCCATCCCCGGCCACCTTTGCCTGTCCCCGGCCACCTCCCCAGGCCCACCTTTGCCCGCCCCCGTGACGAGCGCGATGTTCCGGCGGCCACACTGCCAATCCTGAGCGGCGCTCCTGGGTTCAGAAGGGCGCGGGGCGGGGCGCGGCGGGCCAATCGCAGGGTGGCGTCGCGCCGCGGGCGGGGATATTCAAATAGTGATCTCCCAGCGGGGGCGATTGGCCGAAAGGAGTGGGCGCGGCCGAGGTGAGGCTCACAGGGTTCTCGCCTGACCCTGGGGCAGAGTTTATCAAACTGCCTTCTCGGAGCCCTTCAACCCGAGGGGAAATAAGGTTAGCGGGCCCCGCCTACATTTTTCCCTTCCCAAGTAGCTTATTACAAAAATAAATAAATAAATAAATAAAATCAGATTTGGTAATTAATACCGGAAAGAAGGTACGTCGTGAAAGAGAATGCAGTGCTAACCTTTGTTTGTTTGTTTGTTTCTGAGATGAAAAGTTTGGCTAAAAGGATCTCATGATCCCCTCCCCCAGACCTGGGAGCAGCTCACACAAGCTCACTTGTAGTGCTTTGAGCAAAAGGGTTTGGACAAGCCTATAAGCCTGAAGAAGAACTGATGCAAAGAACTGACTCCTTGGAAAAGACCCTGATGCTGGGAAAGATTGAAGGCAGGAGAAGGGGACGACAGAGGATGAGATGGTTGAATGGCATCACCGACTTGATGGACATAATCTTCAGCAATCTCCGGGATTTAGTGCTGGACAGGGAAGCCTCGGATGGTGCANCCTGATGCTGGGAAAGATTGAAGGCAGGAGAAGGGGACGACAGAGGATGAGATGGTTGAATGGCATCACCGACTTGATGGACATAATCTTCAGCAATCTCCGGGATTTAGTGCTGGACAGGGAAGCCTCGGATGGTGCAGTCTCTATGGGGTCACAAAAAGTTGGACACGACTGAGTAACTGAACTGAACTGATAAGCCTGAAGCAGAGGCCAAGGACAGCAAAGGTGCACTTTAGCTGCAGGGGGTGTTGAGACACTAACTCGTCCGACCCACCTGCAGAAGGCCACTAGTACTTCAAAAACTAGGATAGGTTGGCATAGGCTAGGCTTGGGGTCATCAGGGTACCAGTGGCCCACAAGGGCAAGCACTGCTTCCTGGAGCTTTAGGGTCAGTTAGAGATATATGTGTGCTCACATGTCCATGCATGCACTGGTTCCACTGTTAAAGCTACTTTGTTCTGTGGATTATGGCGGGAAAGTCTAGAACCTGCCCTGAGGGCCTTCTTTGGCCAGGATTATGTAAGCAATTGGTGACTGCATGGCCCCTGGGTCATGTGGCTCTGGGCCCAGAGGGGTGGATTGTCTGGAGGAGACAGTGGCCTGGGGTCAGCAGGAGGCACAGATTTGAGAAGCCCCTGGGGGATCGCCAAGTGAGTTCTCCCTACCAGACCTGGTCATGTGGTACTGCCCATCCCCTCTGGACTCCCACCTAACCCTGCCTTCTGCTCCTAATCTTTCTTTGTCCCGTGATCCTCTGTGGGCCAGTTCAATTCGGCTCAGCTGTATCCGACTCTTTGCGACCCCATGGACTGCAGCATGCCAAGCTTTCCTGTCCATCAGCAACTCCCAGAGTGGGCCAGTTGCACTGATCCAGATCAGTTTTGGAACAGACCTTGCTCTGGAAGCCTGAGGCCGAGCACAAGTGCCCTTTGCTCTCTCAACCCAGCACTACCATAGTCTGGACAGCCCCACCCCAGCCCTTTGTCTCTTGCCTCCTTGCCCAGGGTTGTACACTGCACCAGGGCAGCTGACTGACCACCTCCGGCCCTCATCACACACTCAGATGGCATGGGTGCTGCAGGAAGCTGACTAGGGCAAGCACAACTGAATCCCAGCGGGGCCCAGGAGACCCTCTAGCTGCCCCAGCTGCAGGGCTCTTGTGTCCGGGGTCAGGCCAGGAACAGTAGGCAGGGCAGCAGCTCTGGACACTGCCCTCCTCATGGATGGTCTTGAGGGGGAAGGTGTGCCCCAATGTGAAACTGGGTTTCTCATGGTTGGAGAAACTATAATAGTCCAGCACCAGCCCCCTGCCTCCTTCACACCAGGGGTGAGAGCTCAGGCCCAGCTTCCCTAGGGATGGTCCAGAGCATCTCCCTGCAGCTCCTCAGACCCTCTTCCTTCTCCAGCCAAAGGTAGTCAGAGCAGGGGGTGCTGGGCTGAAGGTCAGAGCCAGAACCACAGGGAAGGAAAGCTGGGTGCAGACTGCCCTCTGCACAGAGAAGGCTGGGTGTAGCAGGGCCTTGGACAACAAAGACGAGGAAACAGCCATTCAGATCAAAGCCACGGGTCAGCTGTGGAATTCCTTTGGCTTTGGATCTGCCCCCTCTCTACCTCTTGTTAAGATTTTGTGCAGCTCAGTACCTGATCCTCCCCTCCCTGCCCTTGGGGCAAGCTCATCCAGAGCCCTGGCAAGGTTACTAGTTTCAAGAGAACATCTATTTATTTAGGCAAATCCACCCTAGCACATTGGACCACACAGTGGGTGGGATCGACAGGGACTGGGTCTCCTGGCATCCACACATTGAGTGTGGATGTGGAGGAATGTGGTCTGGTTCGGGGGTGGGCAGTGTGGGGCAGGTATGAGTTTGCAGGCTGGTGGGGCGCTGCCGACGACGTGTGTGTCGTGGAGGTGGGACCAAACCGTGGGCCCAGGCCTGCAGATGGTTGTCTGGGCGTGGGCGTGGATGGCGTCGGGGGCGTGGCCTAGGGCGTGGAGAAGCGTTCGCCTGGTGGCCCTGGAGGCCTGAGGGCGAGGCGGCGGGGCGTGGAGGCGGGGCCTGGCTCGGCCGCGCACCATCCCGCTGGCGCCCAGAGCGTGGCGCTCTAGGAGGCCAGGTACCCGGCGTCCACCAGGATACCTGACCCGCTGGTGGAGGCGCTGCGGTCGCTGAGCAGGAAGAGAATGCTGTTGACCACGTCTTCCACCTCTACAGCGGGTGGCAGGCGGGGTCAGCGCGGCTCGGCCCGGCTGGCTCTGCCCAGCCTCCCCATCCACGCCCGCCACTCCGCGAAGCCCCGCTGACCTGCGAACTTCTTCAGCGGGTGGCGCTCCTTCAGCTTCTGGGAGAACTCAGGGTCAGCCGAGACTTTTTGGCCCATGGCTGTCAGCACCACCGTTGGATTCACGGAGTTCACCCGGATCTGGGGCCGGAGGGGCCAGAGGGGCGGGCCTCAGACGGTGTACGAACCCCGCCCTCACGGCCCCCACTGAGCTTGCTCACTCATCCCTTGAAGCCCTCTTCCCCTGTTCTGATCCCCAGGCCCCAGCCTTGCCCACCACCACCCACACCCCTTGAAGCCCCTTCCCCCGTTCTGATCCCCAGGCCCCAGCCTTGCCCACCACCACCCACACCCCTTGAAGCCCCCTTCCCCCGTTCTGATCCCCAGGCCCCAGCCTTGCCCACCACCACCTGCCTGACCCCTACCCTGCATGCCTGCTTAGGCTTGGGGCCCTGGCACCCCCGGGGCCCCCAGGCCTACCTTGTGTGGGCCCAGCTCGAGGGCCATGGATTTGGTCAGCGTGGTCATGGCACCCTTGGTGGAGCCTGTGAGGAGAAGGCAGCGCTGAGGATCCTTAAGGTTTCAGCAGGCTTTGCATGAGGCCCAGCCTGGGAGCCCAGCTGCTCCTGCCTGGAATAGGGGCTCAAGACTGGGCAGAGGGACTCACTGTAGGCAGCTTGGTTGGGGAAGGTGACATGGGCCACCATGCTGGAGACATTAACAATGGAGCCAGGCACGCCACGGTTGATCATGCCCCGGGCCACGATCTGGAAGCCAAGACGGAACGGCCTGAGCCCAGCGCACCCCTACCCGGGCCGTGTCAGTGCTGAGCCACAGCCTCCCACCGCCTCACCTGGGACACCTGGAACACAGCCCGCAGGTTCACATTGAAGGACCTGGGGAGACAGCAGACAGTCAGACCATGGTCACACCCGAACCACGTCCTGAACAGCTCGCTCCCGTCAACTTCCTTCCCTCCTCCTCACCTGTCAAAGTCCTCCTTGGTGACCTCCAAGAAGGGCCTCATCAGCGCCACGGTGGCATTGTTCACCAGCAAGTCCACGGGGCCCACACCGCCCAGAGCCTTCTCCGTGGCCTCCCAGTCACCCAGGTCCACACACACAGGCTCTATCCCGGGGCACTGTGGGAAGGCATTGGCCGGTGACCAAAAGGGTGGTCCTGGCAGGCTCATGAGGCATCCCCAAGGGTCATAGCCCTGGGTCACACTAGGCCTGCACACCTCACCTCCTTGGAGAGGCTGACCAGATCAGCGTTGGTGCGGCTCATGGCCACCACTCTGGCTCCTGAGGCATGAAGGGCCTTCACCGTGTCCCGTCCAATCCCTACAGGGGTTCACCAGGCAGGAAAATGGCCCAACAAGTCTGGACCAAGACTGCAGGTGGCAGCTGCAGATATGCTGCTCAGGAAAGAGTGATGACAGGGTGCTGGCCAGAGGGGTGTTGGTCCAGGAGGTTGCAGGAGGAAGGGATCTGGACAACCAGGATCTGGCCAAGGGAGGCCCAGAGGGCAGCCCCTTCCTGCTGGGCCCATGGAAGAAGCTTTGGCTAGACGCGCCCCCATCTGCCCAGACTGAGTCTGAGGGCTGTCCTCTCCGGAGGGCTCTTGCATTGGCCAGGGAGAGGCCAGTGTCCTGTCCCAGTGGGGCCTGCTGGATGGTAGGGAGCAATGCAGGCCCACTTTGGCTGGTTCAGTGGCTGGAGTTGGGGCCACTTGCTGGCAGGGCAGGCTGTGACAGGGAATGTGCAGGCCCCAACACGAGGCTCTGGGTCTGCGCACTTTGCTCTCTAACCTCAGTTCCTCTCACACCTGCCCAGCTCACACCCACCTTTTCCTGCTCCCGTCACCAGGGCCCTAAGGCCACTGAAATCCAGCTGCATGGTGCTGCTCCAAGCCACTGTTCAACTGGAAATGAGGGTGTGGGGATTTTATAGGCCAGGGCTGGGGCAGGCTGGGCGGTTTGGGGTGGGGCTGGCCGGAGAAGGGGAAGCTAGGGGCACTGGGTGGGGCCAGGCATTAGCACAGCTTGTTTCCTGTTTACAGAAACCTGCCTCTCTGGAAGGGATCACCTTCCTTACCCACAATCCAAAGGGGCCAGCCAGAAGCTCCATCCTGGGTTTGGAAAACAAGGTAGAAATAAACCCTGGGGTGTGGAACATGTCCCTGACTGGCTGGAAGCAGATAGCCTGGAGCTGGTCCCTGTGAGCCCTGAGTCTGGTGGGCTGGGGTGACAGCCAAGAAACACTATGCTTCAGGCTGGACCCCTGCACCTGCCGACCTGGATCACACCATGCCCCAGTCTAGGGGCCACTTTGGCCTCAGGAATCTTCACCTGCCCCTTGCCAGCCTCAGACTCTCACTTCTCAGACATGCCTGTGGGCCCTGGCCACCTATACACCACTCTCATTCAGGGCTCCTTCCAGAAATCCCTTCCCACCTCTCTGAGATGTCCCTGGCTCCTGGAGGCCCAGATGGGCTTGCTCTTCTGATCCTGTGAATTCATCAGTGACTAAAAGGAAGGCAGTCCCTGCCCTGCCAGGGACTCAGGTAACACATTCAACCTGGTTTTCTTCCCTCACACTTGTTAGAAACTCATTCTTGTTTTATTTTTTGGCCTTGCTTACAGAATTTTCGTTCCCAGACCAGGCACTGAATCTAGGCCCTGGCAGTGAAAGTCCTAACCCCTGGACCACCAGGAAATTCTCAGACCATTCTTTTTTTTTTTTTTTTTTTTNTTCAACCTGGCTTTCTTCCCTCACACTTGTTAGAAACTCATTCTTCTTTTATTTTTTGGCCTTGCTTACAGAATCTTCGTTCCCAGACCAGGCACTGAATCTGGGCCCTGGCAGTGAAAGTCCTAACCCTGGACCACCAGGAAATTCTCAGACCATTTTTTTTTTTTTTTTTTTCTTTTTCAAATTAGCAATAATGGCACACTGGATAAACCTCATTGGCTATGGTACTGCTGCCGTGCAAAGCTAGAGAAACATTCTTAAAAGAGACCCCCGATGCAGACTGTGGAAGTGGAAAACTGATGATCAATCCTGTGCATGAGTGAGCTGGCCCAGAATACACAACAGGGCACACCCTGAGCAACAGAGGGCTAAGTCGTCATATACAGTGTGAACAGCGGGTTTCTTCACGGGCCAGACCATAGGACAGAGCACACCTGATCCCAGCCCGTTCCTGAGCCCTGGGAGCTAACCTCCAGGTGGCCTGATGAAAAGGAACGTCCACTGGCTGTGGCATACTCCAGCCCTACCCGCCCCTACCCTGCCCCGCCCGCACTGCCTGCCTGATCTACTCTCAGAGGTCCTTCTGGGGACTGTTCTCCCAAATGCCTATATCTTAAAAAGTCTCCCTACCTCCATCAATCCCCACCCCAAACAAAACCCAGCAGCACCTGCCCCACTCAACCAAGGCCATCACTACACTCTAGACCCATTTTCAAACGCTAAAGACAATATTTATTTTGAAGTAATTCAGTTGCAAGGATAGCAGGAACTTTTCTCCTTGAACCATTTAAGAGAGATTTGCAAAACTAGCATTCCGTCACCCCCGGATAGCTTAGAGTCTGTTTCCTTTGAACAAAGACATTGTCCTATACAACCACAAAAACATACAATAAATACAACAAAATCTCAACATAACACACACCACCACAACAAATATACAACATAACCATCAAAGTCAGGAGAATAACATCATGTGTCCCTACCACATGTCCTCAGCCCTCATTCAACTTTCGTAAGTTGTCCCAGTGATGTTCTTTATGTTTCTAAAGAACATAAACCTTTATACAGGTTTAATTGATATATACAAGAGTACATAATTTAATGTATACAGTTTAATGAGTTTGGACAAAACACCTGGAAACCATCACCACAATCAAGGTCATGAACATATCTATCACCCCCAAGTTTCTTCGTGCCCATGAACATATCCATTACCCCAAGTTTCCTCGTGCCCATCATTTTTTTTTAAGATTATTTTTTGATGGAGACCATTTTTTAAAGTCTTTATTGAATTAACTACAATATTGTTTCCGCTCTATGTTTTGGGGTTTTGGGGGTGCTTCCAAGGCATGTGGGATTGTAGCTCCCTAACCAGGGATTGAACTCGCATCCTCTGTGTCGGAAGATGAAGTCTTAACCATTGGACCACTAAGGAAGTCCCTGCACACTGGTTTTGTGTTTGTGGTGAGGGCACCCCCTCACACAGAGTCCCACTGGTTAGTACTAACTGTGAGCTACAGGTCTCTATAACCTGCTTGTCTGGCATTGCTGAGACTCCCCATTCCAGTTCTTTATGGCCAAAGCATCCAGTCCAGGCTCATATATTGTCTTTGGGGGTCCCGTCTCTAGTTTCCCTCACTCTGGAACACTCCTTAGCCTTTCCTTGATCTTTATGACCTTGATACTCTTGAAGAATATAGATCAGTTATTTTCAGAAAGTCCCTCAATTTCGCTTTGCCCAGTGTTTCTCTGTAATCATGCACGCTGTGTATCTCCATCATGAGCACCATGGTGACAAAGCATCCTTACAGCATCCCACCGGTTGGCACCATTTTGATTGGTCCCATCACTGGTGATATTAAATCCGATCACGGAAGCAGACATCACTAGGACATTTTAATCACTGCGCCTCCCTTCTACATGCGAAAAGAACATGATTGCTGTAGCTTCACATCTGTTTCCCCCAAATCCCAGGCAGAATGTCCCCCGTGTTCCACACCAGCTCAGAACTGTGCAGAGAAAGGACCATGGGACCCTAAGTTCCACCTTGCATAATATACACCGACCACTACAAATCCACCCCAGTCCCTCTAACTTCAATTCCAAGTAAAATTAATAGCAAAGACTGCCTGACATAATGCAACCACCAACACACAACCAAATACATGTTACCCTCTGACCATTAGATGACGAAGTCCCTTTATCCATCTCTGGGTGATATTCATTCCTCTTCCAGTGGAGCCACACCCTCTTATATATTCTGTAACTTCAATGTTGACCTAGAAGGATAACCACTATTTAACACATATTATGGTAGATAGTGAGGGAGAGGGAGAGGGGAAAAAAAAATAGGTTACTATGTGCACAAATGTATTTGTGAAAGACAGGGAAGCCTGGCATGCTGCAGTCCATGGGGTTGCAAAGAGTCGGACACGACTGGGCAACTGAACAACAACAAATATATTTGTGTCAAAAGGAGGATGAGATTATTATAGTTCTCTTTTCTGCAACTTGGGCTGCAAGGAGATCAAACCAGTCAATCCTAAAGGAAATCAGTCCTGAATATTCATTGGAAGGACTGATGCAGAAGCTCCAATACTTTGACCACCTGATCCGAAGAACGGACTCAC